>OY720459.1:8479806-8529806 GCA_963082715.1 Harpalus rubripes | reverse complement strand
ATTTATTATGATAGAGAAAAATTGTTTGGACAAATTTTTTACCTTCCGTCACCTTCAGGTAAGGAAGGTATTGTCTTTGGTCAAAAAAATCGGTGGTGAGTTTTTGATGAATAAGCACGTTTTAGGGTCCCTACAATACGATTTTACCATTTTTACGATGATATATATACGTTAGCACATAGCTTTCCCACAATTCCGCTGACACCGCATAGGAATATTCCACATCCGCGGAATAAACCATTATACAAGGGACGCTGACCCAGCCATCTCAGGTGTCTTCCTTCGAAACCGAGACACGCAGAACGAGCAGTCTAGTCCAGAATCTCCAACATATAACATTAACTCTGATATATCATTTTCTTGTAAATCTGACAATACATACAGTTGTAACTTATAAATTTGTAATAATATAAATAATTTTATATTATAACTTATATATATATATATATATATATATATATATATATATATATATATATATATATATATATATATATATATATATATATATATATATAATATATATATGTCTCTCTGTGTGTGTGTGTGTGTGTGTGTGTGTGTGTGTGTGTGTGTGTGTGTGTGTGCGTGCGTGCGTGTGTGTGTATGTGCGTGCGTGCGTGCGTGTGTGTGTGTGTGTTTGTGTGTGTGTGCGTGTGTGTGTACGTGTGTGAGTGTGCGTGTGCGCGTGCGTTCGTGTGTGTGTGTGTGTGTGTGTGTGTGTGTGTGTGTGTGTGTGTGTGTGTGAGACAAAAATTTCGCCTCCGATAACTTTAATACTACAATCCCAAAATTATAATTCTCGTGGCAGAGTGCCTGAGTGTATATTAGAAAAGTGAATTTGATATTCACTTCTGTCAAATTCACGCCAAAAATTAATTGTGTTTAAGTATATTTGATCATTAAATGTGAAATAAGTACAAACACAACGCTAAATTAGACATTTAAGAATATAAATCATGTTTATTTGTCAAATTAATTATTTTTTTATAAATTTTTGAATAATGTTCATTTTGTCAAACCTATCAAGCTAAAGATTTGACAAGTAACGGAAACAAAGACAACAAATCGGAATTATGTATAACTATCTCTGTCGATCTAGCCGGGTACATACGTAGATTTACTTGCTCCATCCAATAATTAACAAATCCCTGGGCGTAATTAAAATTATGATTTTATTTTCGCAAGTTTCAAATAGGCGATGTGCACATTTTGAGCGTCAGCGCCTCTAACGGCTACTTTGGCGTTTTTGGGTACCTAATAAATTTTGACATTTCGATAAAGTGATACAATTTACAATTTTATTTTGAGATTTTGCTGTTGTATATGAATATTATACGTCATAGTATAATGAAATGAATAAAGAAATTATTTAAAATATTATATATGTGAATCAAAAAAGTCAAAATACCAGCAAAGGTACTGTGACAGAAATTATAATTCTTCTCATAATATAGGTAATTTCTGTAAACCATTTTATCATACTTAGTTTTATATTATAATTTATAATATTTGTTAAATATTATAAAATGCAAAATACATGAAAATTGTGATTAAAGAGTTGGAAAACTTGGATGATTGGAAAGAAGAAAGTTTCTGCATATCACGATATCAGTGGATGATGTTAGCATCTTTCTTTTATATTCGCAATAATTGCCGAATATTTTTCATTGAAAATATACCAGGCTCTAATGGAATCAGTTCCATAAGTCCGGAAAGGAGAATACACGAAAAATACGAACCATGTGAATTTTTACTTTTAACATTAACATTACATGTACAAAATATATAATAAATAGACTAATTATGTCAAAAATAGACTGCAAGTATTATACACTTTTAAGATAATTTTCTGCTTCTTTTATTATATTTTATTTTAACTTAAGAAATACATTTTTATATAATTCATTATTTCAATCATAAGACCATTGTTTGAATTTTATTCATACGATAAGTACCTTTTACAAGGAGAAAATATGTAAACCTAAAAGAATTCTTCATGTAAGTAGAAGATATCTGTTGAAAAGTTATTTTCTTCGCATATATTCCTCATATAATATTCTACATAATTTATAAAATTTCATACTTCAATCGGTAATTTTGTCAGAATTATTACATCTTCCACTGCATCACATACTATTTGACATCCTATCATTCGCATTCATTGCAAACATTTTATAAAATAGATATTTTAAAATTATTCTTACAGAAAACATAACCTTACTATGTTTCAATGAGTAACCACTTTTGTCATTTTTGTCCGCTGTCGGCGCTGACTACTTTTGTGCACACCGCCTATGAACTATTATTCACGAAAGATGACTATTCAAGGTCGTTTGTTCGAAGAAAGAATACACATCACTTTATAGCAGTAGCTTAGCAACATTTTGTATTAGAAAGAGAAAGATTATTTGACCTATGTCTATTTAATTTATGTGGTGTGACAGATATACGTAAATAGTGGCATTATTTTCTAACACACTATAAATAATAATGACATATGTCGTAGAATTACAGACACCTAATTATCTACTACACTGCCCTCTGTGCTAAAATTTACCCAGTGGCGTTGACATTTAAATCAAATTATTATTCCTTGGTTTATAACTTAAGTCTATGTTTTTGTATTTTGCAAAAACATAACTGTAGAACATAAATCTTTCCGAAAGGCATTATTTAGGAAGACATATAATTTTCGAATGAATTACTCTTATTATTTCAGTTAAAATGTGTCTATAAATACAGTCGAACTTCAGTAAGTCGAATTTCGATAACCAGTATTTTGGATAACTCGAATCAAACTGGCAATATCGCCAAAAGTAAGAAGTATGGGTAATTTTTACTTGATAACTCGAACTTCGATTACTCGAATATCTTTATAAATCGAACAGAATATTTGGCGCCAGCTTCAATAAGTCGAATTCTGGGGAAATCCCCTATTTCGTGATTTTGTAACAGGTGTTTTTATAACATGCTGAAGGAGGTAGGGGGTTTCTGTACTACTGAAGTTCAAACATATGCTTTGTTTATTATGAAGTGAAAAAAAAATCTGTGCCTACTTGATTTATAACGTTTAAGACATTTTCATTGCTGATTTGTCATTAAAACGAACTTTAAAAACTTTATCTATTGTTGAAAAATTTAGACTGATCAAAGAAGTAGAAAGTGGTTCACGAAAGAAAGATGTAGCTCTGAAATATGATATTCCGGCAAGTACAGTGTCTACTGTTTTAAAAAAAGCCGGGTTTGGTCAGTATTCTGAGTGGGACGAAGAGGATGAAATTCGTTTGATTTTCATAAGTGAACGTATGAATGAAAAACGTGAGGAAGAAATTCAATTGCAATTGGAATATGAAGCTTGGAAAAATATCAAAATTACACCAGAAGGTGCCACCTTAAATGATTTTATACATGTGGATGATGATATTGTTACTTCGGAGTTTCCCACAGATGAAGATATTGTCGAGCTCTGAATCCGAATCTGTAGAGCTCGACAATACAGATGACAGCGAAAGTGATATGATGGAGGATGATTTGCAGCAACCACCTTTAAACTAGTTGGTTAAAAATTCGTTGAGCGTTTTGCGTTCGTATGTAAAAACCAATGAACATACAACCGATTCCCTGTATAATGCTTTAAATAACATTGAAGCTTTTTTTACTGAAAATCAAAATAAAAAATTCTCTCGTCAGTCACAAATAACTGACTTTTTTATACTAAAATAATGTTTATAACTTTGATCTGTATACATATATCAATCTGTATATATCATAAGGTAAGTGATTTTTACTCAAATAAATACATACATACATAAATAATATTTATACATATGCATTTTATTTAATAACCCGAAGTCTTGATAACTCACAATTTTTTTCTGGCAAGTCATGGTTTGAGTTATCGAAGTTCGACTGTATTTCATGTTGCTCGCCTATGCATATGAAATGCAATGAAGTTATCTGCAAGTAATATTATATCAGACGGCTCACAAATGACCTTGAATAGTCATCTTTCGTGAAAAATAGTTTAACAGATAAATAACTGTTTAAAATAATACAAATTTTGTTTTCCAGATCCTACCTCATTTAATTATTGCTTATAATTCTAACGTGACCCTCGTAATATGTAGCTTCGTATTATTTTGTTACATTCTTATTCAACATTCACTTTAAAATAAAACATAAACATTTTTCCTATTCCTCCTATATACTTACAACACATTCCATAGCTTACTACGTTCCTCTCGATTACATTTCCTCCGGCGAAAACACAAAACGTTGCAGGAATTCTACAGGTCTTTACCTGCCCACCCGGCACGCAGTTGCGGGTGGAACATTAGAAACACTTGTCTGCTGCCGGTTATTGTCCTCGCGAGTCACATCGATCTCCGCAGGATAAAAATGAACAGGAATTTAGCATTCGGTATTCGCCAGCAGGAGTAGGCGAGCAGAAGCAGGATAGGAGGCATCAGTGGCGTAACATCAAAATGCCTCCATCATCATTTCGGGGACGTGGGGAGAAAAGCAAATATAGACCCAAAAGGCGAATAAGGTCTGATGTAGTCAGAGGACGAGTGACAACTTCTGGTTAGAATAATAAAAGGATAAGTGGGGAAACACTTATGGTAAGTATGAGGGATAGGTCAGATTGTTTTTAGTGTGCTACAAATGGATTGAGACCCTAACTTAAGAGGCGTACTGATTTTATTAAAATTATTATTCATAATATCAAACTACGGGTATGTTTAGAAAAATCAGTACAAAAATTATATTATTAATACAAGGTTAGGGTTACGTTAGTAAGATTAAGAATATAATTCCTAGTTAATATTTATTAGAATTTAATTGAACTACGATCAAAGCGGTTCTTTCAATAATAATACACAATTCACCATTGTGTCTTACAATTCTTAAAAGCTCCGACCAATCTTCTTTGGAATGCTTTCAAAATAATCTTGAATTGCACTATTGGAGCATCAATCTTTGCTTCAGATAAAAACCTTCTACCCCGTAAATTTTAACCCAATACTTGCCATAATTCATATAGTTATGAAATTATATTTTTACCTTCCCTCACCTTTAGGTAAGAAGGTTTGGTCAAAAAATTCGGTGGTGAGTTTTTGATGAATAAGCACGTTTTAGGTTCCCTAGAACACGATTTTACTTTTTTATGATGGTGTGTGTGTGCGTGCGCGTGCGTGTGTGTGTGCGTGTGCACGTGTGCGTCTCTGTGTGTGTGTGTGTGTGTGTGTGTGTGTGTGTGTGTGTGTGTGTCCAAAATCTAATCAGCTCTTCACATGGATGTAACGAAAAGAAATACGAAAGAATTATAATTTTTAGAATTGTAGTATGGAAGTTATCGTAGACGAAAATTTTGTTACACACACACACACTCGCACACGCACACACACACACATACACACACACATACACACACACACACATACACACATACATACATACATACATACATACATACATACATACATACATACATACATACATACATACATACACACACACGCACACACGCACACATACACACATACATACATACATACATACATACATACATACATACACACGCACACACGCACACACATACAGACATCATCGTAAAAATAGTAAAATCGTATTCTATGGACCCTAAAACGTGCTTATTCATCAAAAACTCACCACCGAATTTTTTGACCAAAGACAATACCTTCCTTACCTAAAGGTGACGGAAGGTAAAAGGTAAATAGAACAATAGAAAAGGAATTCAATACAGTTTCCAGCATAAGTAAATATGTAGGTATGTATTTAGATTAATAAAAATTAACAATTCACAAAAATGTTTAAGCTAATCCTCATTTTTGGATTAGTGAATTCTATTCTATCTCGGTATTGAAAATTTAATCTTCGTTTTATTATAGCTCCGGTGGCCAATGATTAGAGCAACGCCTCATGTCATGAGTGCCCTCGGGGCTATGGGTTCGAATCCCACTGAAGCATGGATGTGTGTGAATGTGAACCCACTCTGTAATTGGGATTTAATCCTGTTGAGGGATTTAAAAGAAAATAGTTACTTGGATTAGATTAGACTATATTTTAAGAAATAAATTGTCAAAATTAGAATAAAATTCGCTAATTCAAAAATAAGGATTAACTTAATCTTTTTTGTGACTCGGGCTGTAAATGGCGAGAGGTATTGTGATGGCCACACCAGATTTTTTTATCAAACTTCGTATGAAATATATTCGGAAATATAGATATCTGGCTTTCGCTTTAGCCTGTAATAAATTCTGTATTTCTTCGCCGCCACTGTTAGCTTCTTCGAATCCGGCAATTTGCATCTGTGGTGAGAATACGGCGGCATTTAGCATATATGCATGCGCATCTCGTATACTTCGGCTACAATTTTATCTTCCAGCCAAATGCGATTTAAATGCAAACTAATGGACCGCACTCCCAGATTCGCGACAAATTGCCAACGAGTTTCCTAACAATTTTATTCACAAAGCGAACCGAGATGAACCAGGATTCTAGTTCCAACAACTTCTCACACAATATAGAAAACGAAATAAGGAGGTAGCTATTACTTAAAACATTATCCATCATTGTAAGACAACAAAATCATGTCATTGTTGGAAAGTTCTACTTTGAAATTCTACGGTATTTGTCAATTAGATATAAAGTTTATGCACTTGAACGATTGAGAATAAGAAAATCAGGTGGGTAAATGTACTACAATATGAGGTCTCGTGGCCGAATAGCTAGTGTCTGAGGCCCGATTCTTGAAATTTTTCGCATACATAAGTGGGAGAGATGCGCATGCGAACTGCATATTGGTATTCTTGAAACGAAATCGTGTGGTCGTAAACGAATATTCCGTGCGCAATTACATCGCATGGGTATGAATAACTTGAAAGTATCATTCGCACACGAAACTGTGTCTGTCACTGTTACTTGTGTTTGGTGTATCAGTACTTAGATGATATAAATCAAATTATGTTTTTATATAATTTCGGGTACGTTTTATGATCTTATAATGACGCTAATTATAAATCTAGAATCTCCATACACTTGAGTATCGTTATAATATTCTACAAATGTGTGCTCGTGCATTCATAAAACGATGCAATGGATTGTTAGAAAGGAATTTTAGGTGCCTCTTAACAAGCTTTACATTCCAAATCTAAAATGGTTAGCAAAATTAGAGTATTATTATTATTATTATTATTATTATTAATATTGCCATATTATGTACGTACACTGTAAACTAAGAAAAGTAATACCTACTACTACTATATCAAATATATCATGTATATATAAAAAAAATTGAATACTAAAATTACAACACTTATGACTTATGACAGCGTCGTTGACAGCTACGGCTGACAGCTTTGGTTGACATGTTGACAGTGACAGTTAAAAAACAATTATATGAAGAATCAATCACGTGGTATAAATGTTTCGTTTAGATTGGCGGCTACAAACTACGTTCGCTTGCTTTCCAGAATCGTATTCGTAGGCTTCGGCCGAGTTTCGTGTGGTATTCAAGAATACCACTCATACGTACAGTACTGTTCGTGCACGAAACTAACCACACGAATTTTGTCACGTGCGAGAAATTTCGCATGATTTCAAGAATCGGGCCCCAGGTCGCAAATGTGAAAACCCCGGTTCGATCTTGAGCTACGCCAAAATTATTTCATGCAAATTTTAAATGACACAAAATAACCCCTATGATGCATTCTACACTAAAACCGGTTTTACCAAGTAAAAATTAACATGCGGTTACATGGGCATAACTAGAAAAAGTTTCTAGAGGGGGCCAGGCCCTTTGCGTTCGAAATGCAAAGTAAATAGGAAATCACATTTTGTCGTATGTACGCATTAAAAAATGTAATTTGAAAATCACTGTTCTAGAATATTCAAAAAAATTATTGAATATCCCATTAAATTCTAAAATATTCCGGAAAATTCTAGAATATTCTATAAATTTTTGGCAATTTTAAAAAAGTATATAAAGGGCGGATGAGCTCAGTTTAGTTTTAAATAACGACACAAACAGATAGAACTTTCTGGAACTTTCAGAAACATTCTAGAACGTTAAAGAATTTTATAGAAAAGGATAGTCTAAAACGTTCCGGAACTTTATGAAAAATTCCCGAATTCTTTTGAAATTCTGAACTTTCTGGGACATTCTATAACTCTCTGGAACTTTATGAAAAACCTTCTTAAACTTTTATGTATATTTTAGATTATTTTGGGACATACAAGAAACTTTTCGAACTCTCCGGAATATTTAAGTATACCTATAAGGTGGATTGGTTTGAAATTATCTACGCGAAAACTCCCAGGCATCGCTGGTTACTTTAGTTGGTGATTAAATACAGTGAATTTAAGAATAATGTGGTTAGGATGTAAAGTACAAAACGCTTATTTTATTGTTGAAAAAGAGCATAATTTATCGAATAATTATTTCTTAATCAGAATTTTTCAAATCGAAAAATTACTAAATTATTTACCACTCATTTAAATTCCTGTCGATTAATCAATTTACCCCACACCATTCACAAAATTATATCACTAATTAAAATATAAAATAATCACACTAATATAGGGACTAATAGGGCCGGCCCCCCTGCCCCCCCTCCCCTAGTTACGCCAATATGCGGTTATGAAACATGGGGCTTTTTCCACACAAACGGAAACTCCATGTTAGCTAACCCAAAGTTTTTGGTTATTTTTATAAGGTTGGTACAATTTTCTCATTGAAAACGGTGTTTTATATAGTTGACAACACTGAATTTTGACAGGTGTTTATTTTGTTTCATAATACTTCGTTTGTTTTGGGTGTTTACGTTGTGTAAATGTGAAAATTATAGCACCTACACGATTTAGAAAACGAGCAATATTGTAAAATTCGCATTTCCTTTCTACAATTTCTTCATGAGTAGTAGACATCTGTATACAATAAGGTCTTAGAGCTGCTAAGGCCCTACTTATTCCAGCAATAGTTGTGATTACTGTTGATTTAGAAACTTCACAAAAATTTGCGGCAACTGACATAAAAGAACTTGTAGCATATCTTCAATCCAGCAATAATTGTTCTGCTGGAGACAATGCATGGTTTCTGGAATTATATAAAATTTATAAAATAAAAACTCTTATTGAAGTAAACCATTAACTATGATGTTTTTTACTATTATTATTTATTATATGGCCTGTCAAAATATTCTTTTCCGACGACCACTACGAAAAGTACATAAATTCACACGCCAAACTATTACGGAAAGTTGGTCATTGCACATCACTAGCAATGCTGTGTGATATGAAGCTCGTTAGCCAATTAGATGCGTCCGCAACTGTGTGATATGATTTTATCACACGCTGCGATAACTGAGCGAACTAACCTAAAAATTTGTATTTAACAGTTTGACAGTTGCAGATAATTTGTTGAATTTACACGGATTAAGAAGGTTGAATCCTGATTTATCAGATTTTAACATAATTTTTGGTGAATTCTGATAGCAATGATGTTAACATAATCTGTTTTCATATGTATATACAGTTATGCCAATTCAAAAAATTGTGGTCGTCGGAAAAGTATCGTGTACAACACGTGCTGAAAGGGTATTTCACACTCGTGTGATTGAACAACTCGCCTTCGTGGCTCAAACTTCACATTCGTCTGAAATATCCAACTTTCAGCACTAGGTATACAATATACTATTGCTGTCCTTGTTGGTACCTCTTCATCATCGCTATATGCATTTATATCATACGGCCCAAAATTAAAGGTTAGTTCATGTTACCAAGTTAACATGTACTTTTTCTAGATGTTAAGATAACATGTACTTTAGCTTGAGGTTATGGATAATATGGAATGGAAAAACGTCTTTTTTTACTAACCTGAACTTAACCGCATGTTATTTCTTAACATGATGTTGGTAAAACCAGGCCTGGTGCCCGTGAGGTGACGCTAGGCCAGAAAAGTGCAATGGTCGAACTTAGGCGCGTGTATTTCTTACCAAGGAAATTTTTGCTCAACTTTAAAGGCCGAAAAATCTCATAAAAGTATATCTCTTATGCAAAGCATTATATGTAGCATCTAGACCGATTCTTTATCTCCAGATTCGTACAATAATATTCACATGAACTCTGCACAGTTTATAATTATTTAAATAATAATACAACACTAAAATTAATTAAACGTATGTCCTAGTTTGATCGTGCATGCTTCATCTTCTATTGTGCCGTCCTATTTACTGGTGGGTCAACGACATACGGTGTCCTTGCTTGCACCAAGCATTTTAATTTCTAATAATTTTCTTACTTTACCTTTTCTACAGGTTTAAAGTGTTGCAATCTATTACTGAATAAACAAACTATCGAATTCTTAGCAAGAGCTGTCTAATTTCTTTTTCAAAATATATTTTTTTTGTATGAAACCTATATACTAGGGAATTCAAACTATGAACTCGCGCCAAAGGCATATTCTAACCTAACTTTTCTGGTCTATTGGTAAACGCCTATTCGGCTCGAATATGTCATTACCATTATCGATATCTGTGTACAAAGCAGATTGGCACACCCATCAATTGGTAATATGCCGTGATGATATATTTATTTATTTGTCGACAAGGTGAAGACCGCCGAGTCCTTTGCAGACACGCAATGCAACCTCACACCATAACTAGAGGTTGTAAATTTAATTTTTCACTAAAATCGTTACTGCTCGGGTACTCTGTGAGATTGTTGCGTCCCTCCGGTGCGAAGGACTAAGTAATAAGGACCTAATGGCTCGAAGGACCAAATGTTCAATACCTAAACCAGCGAATCCGGTCTAGAAGAACCAAATGTTTTGATCCTGCTCGCAATCCCAAAATGTGATGTCTCTAGATCAGCGAATCCGGTCTAGAAGCACCAACAATGTGTTTGATGTTAAATTCAATGAATAAAACAAAACTATATGTAAACCAAAATAATTACAACCTTCGATAGCTGGTTCACATCACTGGACTTGGCCAATATACGGGATAATACTAATTTGTGAAACGTACTAATTAACAACGAACGAAGGACCAGATAGTTTTACGAACTAACAAACGTGCTAAATATAATTGCACCAAAATAACAAACAACTGAAATACAATTCTGAGAGATATGTGATAGCGTATTGAATATAAGTGACATAAACAATAATAAACCAAAGATAAAACAAATACGATATTTGTATAAATTAACTAAATCATTTAATAAGTGTATGACCACACAAATTTAGTTAAACAATATTAAGAATTCTAAATGAACTTAATAACAACCAACTAGAATGCAAAATTTGTTGCATTGAATGTACCTAGTCGACAATAACAGCAGATGTGCTGTGGATGACGTCACTCGAACGTGGACGTGTGTAAACAGGTTTACAAAGAAATAATAATAATTTCACCCAAGGAAATATGAATCAAATCCCTAACAACACGAATTCCGTGAGAAATCAAATTGTACAGTTCGATTTAACAATTGATTCCTGAGATGTGTCTATTAGCTGCATAAATTGGCGCCGGAAAGTATTCACGGATTATAAAGTACCAAATTAAATGAAAACCGAACGATACTCCTTGAATTAGTCGTGCTAGGCTAATCAAGCTACGCGTACGATAATTAAACAATCAATTACTTTACTGACCATATGAAAATCAGAAAGTTTATGCAAAATGGTGGAAAACCACTCTCGCGGACGACGACGCGATACGTGTTTACCGTTTGCAAGCCAGAGACACTCTGACTCGGTCGCAGTCGGTCAGTGCTGTAGCAGCTGCACTTGGCGTGGCGTTGCGCGCGCACTCGCGTGAAACTAGACGCAGTAATATTAATATTAATAAATAGTTTAAGATACTACAGCTATTTCAAACAATTCTAAAATTAAACTTAAACACGTAAAAACATATAACTAATTTTTCCAAGTAACAGAAACAGTTATTTCTATTTATTTATTGACTTATTTAAATAGAGTCAGGCCGGGTTAACCGTTCTATTCCCATGTGCAGCGGGTTGCTACCTCAAGGGGTTAATATTTTCCAAATTCCTCTCATTTAAAACATATTAGTTTTAAACAGAGATTTTTTTTGCAATTTTAATTAAATTTATGAGTAATTTGTATTCAGCAGAATTTTTATAAATATAAAATCTGCCAATAGATGTCAGTAGCTAGCTATGAATATGTTCAGCGTGAAGAGTGTAACGATAATAAGATTGACATTGAGACAACGAGAAGACATGGCACGTTCAGTTTTATATTTGCTGTACGTACTTTTTACTTACAACGGTATTTTTGGGGGTATTTTCTTCAATAATTTTGTTACTTAGTAACTTAGTGACATAAGTGATAATTGTCAGGATAATTATAAGCGTAGGTTTGTTTTGATTGATTACTTTCGTACACGTGATCAGAAATACAAGCATTCAATTGGATAATTTTTAACCAAAAAATTTTCATATACAACATCATAAGTGGTAAATTTTTGCCGGAAAAATTTTCAGATCGTTACGAGAGCTGGTTGCCTAGCAATTTATTAAGTGGCATTGACAAAAAAATCACAAGTTGTCAACGAGTGATTTGTGATCAATGTCACGAAATAAATTGGCAACGGCTCGAGTAAAGGGCTTAAAGGGTGCGAAAATTTTTTTGTGACGGTGTGTTGTAAAAATGAAACTTGGTAACTAGGTAGAATCCTGAATTTGGATTGGCTTATAAATTTATAAGTGAAATAGTCAATTTAATATGATTGGTTTCTGCATAAAGTACATACATTGTATCTTAAGCGTTAACGTACGATCTGTTAATTGATTTTGTGCATTTTCTAGAAATTATCTCAAGTTTGCCTTTTGTTTAGTGTTATCTCATTAGAAATGGATCAATTCCCGACGGGAAAATTCCCAAAAATTTTCCCAGAATTTTTTTGAGGAATTTCCAATATGTATAAAAGTTGTAACTGTAGGTTCATTTAGTTTTATTTTTCAGTGAAATTATGGTAAAAATATACATACATATACACGTATCAATATATTTATGCATTATCGGTCATACATACGAATAGAGCGACTCTGTAAGAACTAATAAAGAATACTCCCCCATATTTTAAATGTTCAATATATTTTCATACTTTCATAGGCGCCGAAAGCATGGGTGCTCTGGGTGCACAAGCACCCATACCAAATTTGTAATGGGTACAGTGCACCCATACAAATTACTCATTTATTAATGTTTTTTATTCAAAATTACTATTTAAACGCAACTTCGGAGTTACCGAGTTAAAGATGAAAAAACTCAAATACCATTTGTTATTTTTAATCCTTACACTGACTATGTGCATTACTATTTGTTACGAATTTGCAATAAACCCCTATTTAGTTGCAGCTTACGCTTATGCCTTTCTATCTATTACCGCACGTTGCGCCGCGTCAGCGGAACTCAGTTAGCTATTAAAATGAATGACGTTTGAACATAGCGATTTAGTTGTACCATTGAGTAAGTAATAACATAGTCACTGTCAATTTTGCCTTTTGTTTAGTGTTATTTCAGATCTGATTTTAATCGACTTTTTTCCAAACTAACTTCTATAATACCATTAATTATGCAAAAAGTTTCAAATAAAACAGTTATTTTTGTAACTATTTAATGATATTCTAAAATATATTTTAACCCTTTTGATCCTACTGGAATAAATATGTCCCACTGGTATACTAATAAGTGCCACTCAACAAAATGCTATTTAATTTGTATTATCCAGGGATATTTCAAAAAAATTAAAGTCCAATGAACTGTTAAGTCAAAGAACTTTATTAATAATAATATCTACACAAATTTCGTATTTGCAATTTGTTTCATTTTTGTAGCGAAAAAGCAAAACAACATCCATTTGAAACCCTAACCGTTAATATTTCCTGATATTTCAATAACGAATATGACTTTCCATCAAAATAACGATTGAAATGTCGGGAACATATTATTGGTTGGTATATCCTGAATTCACATAAATAATTCTTTGAATGCGAGCCTATTTTTCATTTTTCCCGCTCCGTGGGCCCAGACAACAAATCGTCAATCATATAGGTAAATGAATTTGCCCCTCTGTTGCCCATTCATACAATCGTTACCCTCTCGGTTACCCCCAATCAAAATGCATGAATTTATCTATAATATCGCTAATCTGTGCAATTTTGATTTATCCGAAAGGATGTTTAATTTCTTTAGAAGTACCTGCCAATTACCATAATGAATCAGTATACGATTTATTAAAATTGAAATGTAAACCTTCATTAAAAAATATAAAGCCCGAAATATTCATCAAAATAAAATATGATTACTGACTTAGATGTACAATTTTATTCTCTAAAACATTTATTTAAAACATTATTGTTGTAACATTGAGAAATGTTGCGAAATATAAAGACACACAATTCAACGAGACGTAAAGAGAAGAGTTTTAGCAAAGTCAGCATTATCGCTTAGGAACTCTCTCGCCGAAGTCTGAAGTTTTAGTACGCATTTATGCGGCTCCCAAGCGAGGTTGCCCTCGCTTGTGCTAAGAACAAATACAACATTGTTTGTTATCATAATCGCCAAATAGTATTTAAATGTTTAACCAAATTGTAATTGTAACTGCATTTCAACATGTTTAATTATTTTAATATATTTAATCATTAAATTACATGGTGTTGGTATTAATTAAAATAAACCTTAAGTAACAGTGAAAACTAGTAGAGTCCAATGTAGTGACTAAGAGGGTTCCCGTCAACAAGCATAGCAGTTGGTGATGTCAACTGGCACGCATAGTAAGTACCCATATTCCTATGTAAACTCGCTCCCAACAAAATGGCCACATATGTCCTGCATATACGTGATTAGGGATTTGTAAACATCTGCCTGTTTACATACCCCCGGAAAGAGGGATTCGAATCATTTGGAACTCTCGATTAAAGGTTATATATCGATTGACATACACGTTATACCGGGTGTCTTAGGCCAACCGACACATGGGCGATTAACATGTAAAATTTGTTAATTGTGAGCAGTATCTCCCCAGTGCAAGATATTAAGATGAAATTTTGCATGCTTATCCGGGGATACTATTTCTATGGATTTCAATTCAAATCAGTCAATTTACAAGTGTAATATTAGAATAAATTGAGAAAAATTGTAGAAGTACCATGAATGTTATTCATATCTTGAAAATAATAGTATCTAAGCAACAGCTCTGATAGAGTAGGGGTAACGTGCGCGCTTCACAATTTAGAGAGTCGGGTTCGAAACCAACCGACAGCAATATTTATTTGAATTTTTTTTTTTTTTTGGGATCACACATTACTGGACTATATTTTATTGAAGGGACATTGAACGGTCCAAAATATTTAGATTTATTGGAAACAGTAGTTGGGCCTAGACTTACAGAATTAAATATGGAGAGGATATGGTTTCAACAGGATGGGTGTCCAGCGCATAACGTGCAAATTGTCAAAGAATATTTGGACAATTCATTTCCAGATTCTTGGATTGGTTTAAATGGACCAATTAATTGGCCGGCAAGGTCTCCTGATCTAAGCCCCTTAGATTTTTTTCTTTGGGGTCATTTAAAATCAAAAATTTACGGCCATTATGAATTGACCACTTTAGAAGACCTGAAAGCGGCAATAAGGAATGAATGTAGGCTTATTTCTAATCGACAGCTAAGCAACGTGAGACAGCAATGTTACGATCGTCTCGGATTTTGCTTAGCGCAAAACGGCGGCCATTTTGAATATTTATTATAATTTTTAAATTTTAATGTTGTAATTAGTAGGTACGATTTAATATTTTTTAAATAAATAAATCTTGTTACGTACAATGTATCCACTTTATTAAATTAAATATTAATAAAAGATTAAAAACATATTAATAATAAAAATTATTTTGAAAAGAAAAAATTAAAAAATAAATATTGCTGTCGGTTGGTTTCGAACCCGACTCTCTAAATTGTGAAGCGCGCACGTTACCCCTACTCTATCAGAGCTGTTGCTTAGATACTATTATTTTCAAGATATGAATAACATTCATGGTACTTCTACAATTTTTCTTAATTTATTCTAATATTACACTTGTAAATTGACTGATTTGAATTGAAATCCATAGAAATAGTATCCCCGGATAAGCATGCAAAATTTCATCTTAATATCTTGCACTGGGGAGATACTATTCACAATTAACTAATTTTACATGTTAATCGCCCATGTGTCGGTCGGCCTAAGACACCCGGTATATAGACAAAAGGCTATTTGTATCGTCATCGATGTTATATTCGGAAGTTCATAAGTTACAGTCGGCAGAAACTGTAAAAATACCGGTTGTCAATAGAAATTGTGCGATTTGTCGCAAGTCGGTAGAAATCGGTGATAATAAAAGTATGTATTAGCTTAACGGGAATCACCCTAAACGTAAACGAAAAGTATGATTCGAATTCACGTCTATTACATTGTTTAAAATTGATATGCTATTTTTGCGCAAGGAAAAACTTTTTTCACATGTCCCGTTTTTCGGGTTACATTCGGTATATAAACATAAATATAGCAAGAATTTAGAAAAAAAGTATTGTTCGTGAAGCCACTTCAATATATAACTAAAAAAAATCTGATGTGGCCAACACCAAACCTCCCGCTATTTAATTTTTATTAATTTAAATATAATTCATGAAGGAAAAGTAGGCCTTAGGTTCCATTTTTTTTATAAATGATATAATATAATAATTATATAACTTTATTGAACGTTTCGGACACAATATTTGTCCATCATCAGCATATGAAATTATAAAAGTGTAGTGCTTCACATGTTAATTAAAGAAGATACAATATTTATAGACACATTGTTTAAATAAAGTCCAACACTTTATCGAGAAATTTAAAAGAAACTTGAAATAATTGTGATAATTTAAATATACATACTTACATATTTAGTAATTGTCCATTCCATATAACTAGGGTTCTATTTACTATTTTGTTTTTAAAACGTTACTGTTATTAATTTGAAATGATTAGTTCTTTGACAGTGACATTTATCTATCAGTTACGTACATTTAAGATATAAACCATATAAACTGTATAACCAAGGTGTTTTGCCTGTTTGAAGCGTAGGCTCCGGGACTAAATTTATAGATAATTTTATAAATTTATCCATAAAATATATAGAAAAAGTATTAATGGAAATCTGTACAAAATTTAATAATCTTTAATTTTTATAATAACATTAATCTCGAAAAAATAACATTTAAAAGTATTTTTCGAAGAAAAACTATTTTGAGCTTCTAGTAAAGTGCCATTTCCGGTTATCCGATTTACACCATAATCTAATGGGCTCTTTCCATTACAGAAAAAGTTCGAAATACAAAGTTTCAAAATTTTCTGAATAATGGTATTTGAGTTAGAGTAAAGGATCCACACACACATATACACATACATACACACATACATACACACAGACATCATAGTGAAAATATTAAAATTGGATTCTAGGGACCTTAAAACGTGGTCATTTACCAAAATTTCGATATGCGATTTTTAGCACGATCCCTATACCTCCCTTATCAAGGGTAGCGGGAGGTAAAAAACGTTATTTTGTACGCCTTGAATCAAAGAAAATATTAATCCTACAAACAAATGAATAAAACCATTTTTGTAGGAAATTTTATCTAGTTTTTTATATATATATATATATATATATATATAAAATATTTTTCGTTAAGACCTATAGGTTCGCAGATTTCTTTAAAACTCGTGAAAATGATACTTTCAAACGGGTCCCCCCACCCTCGGAGACTTTTACTATGTTGCACAAGTAGACATCAAGGAATAATTGTGTCAAGTTTCAAAACTCCGGTATTTTTCCCTCAATCAGCTCTAATTGATCAAATTTGACTGAGCTATACGTATATGATTATTTTATGCCAGTGTCACAGACACTGCTCCTGTCTCCCTATTTAATTTTTCACATATTTGACTTGACATTTGGCAATAAACTTACAAATTGATTTATTATTGAATTTTGAACGTTTTACTGTAAAATGACAGTAGTTTCTTATTTACCTCCACTAAAACTAAGTAAACAAAACTACTACTAAATTTAACACTTAAATCTTAACTTTATAAAATTAAACTGTATTGATGATATTATAGGATAAGTTGAAGTTGTAAAAATTACACGTGTCAATTTTTCGGTGCGACATATTTCTTATCGCACTTGTAAAAAAAAAATATGGACTAACCTGTAATCATAAGCACGACAAGGACCAGAAGAAACCCCATGGTTCCTGTAGCGTCCGTCCACTTGTTTCTGAGGGGACAGCAGGAGTGGCACCAGTGGCGCGCAGGCTTCATTGCGAGGCGGGGTTCACGGAAGAGAGCGACCTTACGCAGCCGCTGCCACTGGGATTCACACACACGCACTAATCACATTGTTGGAGTAGGGAACTGAAACAAACGAAAATTGTTAGTCTATATTAGTATAACATTACCATCAGCAGGGGCACTATAGGTAAAAGTTGAAAATATATTGGTATGACTAATCGAAAAAGGGACAAGTTACATTTTTTAAAAAAATTGAGACTTGTGTAGAAACTTTATCTAAAATAGTGTCTGCGTCTAAGCCGCAAGAACGGTATGTATGTATTATGTCGCATACCGAAACGACAACGTTAGAAAACATGTCCCCTTTATAGTTTTGGTACAAGAACGAGATAAGTTCTTTCAGATATCCCGTTCTTGCACTTCAATTTTCTCAGGCTTATTCGGAAATATTCACATAAATCTGATTCATGCGCCGAAATATTAACACCGCCAAATATAGTTAAAAATTATGTTATAATGAAGAAAAAAACAGTATACTAGTAAGAATACATTAAAATTGCTTACAACAATAGTTTAAAAATGTAACTGTCTCTATTTTACCTTCCGGCATACCTTTAGGTAAGGAAGGTATTGTTTTTGGTCAAAAAAAATCGATGGTGAGTTTCTAATGAATAAGCACGTTTTAGAGTCCCTAGAATACGATTTTACTATTTTTGCAATGATGTGTGTGTGTGTGTGTGTGTGTGTGTGTGTGTGTGTGTGTGTGTGTGTGTGTGTGTGTGTATGTGTATGTGTGTGTATGTGTGTATGTGTGTGTGTGTACATGTGTACATGTACGTGTGTGTGTGTGACGATTTTTTCTCCGTCGATAACTCCAACACTACAATTCTAAAAATTATAATTCTTTCGTATTCCTCTTCATTACATCTACATGAAGAGCTGATTAGATTTTGGTTATAATTGTTCGAACGGAAGTACCCTTATTTGAAGATTTTAACAGTTTTTCTTGAAAAAACGATGTTAAATATCATTTTTTCACATTTAATGTTATTATAAATATTAAAGAATATTTTATTCTATATACAATTTGTTTACATTTTATACTTTATATTTAATGGGTATTGAGTTAAAAAATTATAAAGAAATTAAATTCCAGAAGGCAACCAGCTAAGCAATTACACTGGAAACAGCTGATATAATTTAAAAAATTCTGATAGACAGATGTCAATGTCAAGTGCGAATGACATGTATGTTTGTGTGAATCATTGGAGTTAAATAAATAGGCCGTAGGTTCCTTCTTTATTTATGACATCAGTCATGTCATTTATTAAATAGGACAATATTTGTCCATCCTCAGCAAGTAAACATATTTTAAATGTAATATAAATGTTTATAAAAATGACTTAGTGAACTACATTGTTACAAACTAATTCTGTCAAGAATTATTTCAGAATATAAAAGAACAAGTTGACTTTAGGCTAGTAAGTTGAGCACTTTCTGTATGAAATTTGTGCAATATACATAGAAATGTGGGAAGGTAATATAGTGGAAATATAAAATCTTTCGTAAGAAACTGTCTGTATGGAATTTATATAAAATACAAAGAACTTACGGAAGGTAATGTGCTGGCCACGTCAGATGTTTTACTTTAAAATGACAAAACCATTACAAATTGTGGTCTGAAGTAATAAATAATTATCCAAAATGAAAGGGATAATCAAAGTTTAAAAAAACTTAAATTTTCAATTTTTGTCCTATACCAGTTTCAGGAGATAAACCTTGTTTACATGTACAAAGTAGGCTGGTAACTAAGTAATGTCAGGATCTGTACGGTAATATTATTACAATACAGACTTGATTGATTGGTAAATACAGATAACGTTAGTGTATCTTTACCTCGATTAACTTTATTATAAAATAATAAACATGATGAATATAGCACTTTACATGAATATTTGTCATATTGACATATGTCAAAATAATTGTTCTGTTTATCATAGCATTCTGAAAGCAGCATTAATAAAAGAATTTCAAAAAATAATATTTATTAATAATGTCTTCATTTTCTGAAACCGATAAACTATTGAACAAACCACGAATATTATGAATCATAACAAGCCTTAGATGTCTTAAAATCAAACCGACATCTGCGGCAGTTATGATACTCATAACATTCCTAAGTATGTTAATACTTATTACATACGCGTATTCGATCAAGTATTGCTATCTCTCTTTACCTCACTTCCACATCTACTCTATTCCAAACTATTACTATTTTCAAGTTTTCTGCTATAGCTTTTTTGAAATCAGAAATGGAAAATATGTTGATTGACGTAGACTGTAAGACCGTGCCAATGGCAATCAAAACTTAGACTATAATACGAGTATGATGTAGGTATAGACATTAAGAAATATTATTTTATGTACCAAGGGCGTTACGATGATGATAATGCCAGGAGGGCGACGAGGATCTAGCCCGAGGGCCTTCGGCCCGAGGGATATAAATGTCGTCCGATGGGCATTATTATCCAGTAACGCTCGTGGTGCATTCAAGATTTTATGCCTCACTAGAATATCTGAAATAAGTTTTCATTTATAATAATTTTGATTACAATAATGCTTAAGCTTTGGCGTTGCTAAGGATGTGGTTTAATTGTTTTGTTTATTATCAACATTTATTTATTTTTAAAACATCAACGTTCTATATTGTTGGAGATGATGCAATGAGTGAATTTGATGTTTCGGAAGATATTTTATCGAAACGGTGTAAAGAAATATTTTGAGTGCTTCTGTATGCTTTAAGGAAGAGAAACCGCATAAATGTTCCTCTAATTATTCCATTCTCGTCTGTAGAATATGTAAGCATTATATTTTGAGGTTCGTGTTCACATTACAGGCATAGGCGCCAACTTGAAGGAATTATTGGGGGGGGGGCTCAAAAAAAGGCAAGCAAAGTTAAATTATATTATTAATACAGATACCTACACTTTAAAATTAAAATAATGACTAGTTATAACATTTGGTTATAATTGTAAATAAGAGGTAATTATTATAGAATTAAAACAATAACAAAAGTAGATTTTTAATGTTTAATTGCAAATGTTTGTTTTCTTATGTCAGCTCGGGATATAAATTCATTTGCAATATTGTCAAGATTTAATGAATCCGTGAAATTACGATGTGTATTTAAAATGCTTACTGCATTTAATCTGCTTTGACCCATTGTATTTCTCAAGTATGATTTTAGGCGCCTAAGACTGGAGAAAGATCTCTCAGCAGTATAAGTTGACACCGGGATAGTCAACAGTAATTTAATAAAATTGGCCATTACTGGTAGCATGTCTTTTAAAAATTTATCCTGTTTGAATAGCTTAATAACATGTTCTACACAATTAAAATGAATATTTTGTCGAGAATTTTTTATGTCAAGCAACATATCTCTATGTAGAAGCAGTCTGTCTGCATCAATCTCATCCTTATAAAAAGTTTGAATATCATCAATTAGTTGAACCAAGAATAAATTTTTCAGTTTGAGTAACGAAGTTTGAAATTTTCGATTGAAATCTAGATTTTATACACTCCACGGAAGTATCAATTCATAAAAAATGCTCCGATACATGTCGGTTGGTGTATCAAAATAATGAGTTCTTTATTTCTTATGCACTTATTTCTGAATATTATTACATTTTGGAGAGTTTGTACTGCTTTGGATGTGTCACATGAGACGTTAAATAATATCAAAATGAAATCAAACGTGGATAAATATCGTCCCCAAGAAAATTAGTGATTCGTCATTCGTCCAAAATCAATGCGAAACATTGCAGTCTGCAATTCGACGTACTTACGATTTACATGTGTGGTGAAAGTAAATTGCTTTTTAAGGCTCTTTTAATAATCAATTTATTATTAATTTAAAAATGATTTCTGTAAGATATTTTCTTATTATGTTAATTGTAGTAATCAATTAATGTATTAATTGTTGTAATCAATCCGTATTATTATTGTAATGAAATTAAAAAGAAAATAATTTTAATTATATACCGTTCATATTATTTCTAATTTAAAGTCAATAAAAGATGATCAGATTATTGTGAGGGCATAATGAACTATTATGCCCTCATATAATGCCTCGGTTGTTTTAGATATGTTTATATACACCGTATCCTACCAATAAACATTTCATAATACTTTAGTGAGACATATAATTTTTATTAAATTTCTTATTATCCATGCATATTTATATGTGTTAATATAGATCAATTAATGTGACTGTTTGAGATCAAAAAGGCCATTAACATCTACGTTACAGAATATTTAAAAAAATGTTACATTATTTTCGATGACGAGTATTTATATAGCTACGTATAATTTACTTTAAACAAAATAAAACATCTTCCTACACTACCTTCACTTACTTTATTTCTTTCCTCAATCGCCAATCTTCCTAACCTAACTTCCAAATGAAAATGGAGTTGAAATTTATCTTCCTCTTCCCTAGTTCGTACCGTTACCATCCGGCGCGCTAACTTACGCATTGCTAATATTTACGTTCTACGCGGTCGCATCAGCTGTGAGCAGGCCCAAAGCCTGCTGGATTCAGGATTTACTCCTGTCTGTTGTCTGTATTTGTCTGTGTCTATCCAATGTCGTCTGCTGCCGGATTAAACGTGGAGTTATTGGCCCGGTGGGAACCGGAGTAATTTTTAGTTGTTTTCGGATTTTGAATTGTGTTTCGAGCTTTTAATTTGCAGAATTTATTAAGAGGTAGGGTGGTTTAAAGTAAGATGAATACGAATTGAAATTTTAAAATTAGTCACCTTAAAATTAACTACTCATCTGTCAAACTTGAATTAATCTAAATTTTTAACTTCTATAAAAAAAAAATACACATTGCAAACTTTCTTTCACTGGTCTTCACATAGCAATCAACTGGATAAAGACTACGTCTAAGTTGTGAGTAGAAATTGTGCGATTTGTTGCAAGTTGTATATAAATAAACGCTTAGTAGCCCGCCGAGAGGTATTGACAGTCGGTAGAAAACGGTGATAATAAAAGTATGTTTATAAATAAATAAATAAATAGTGTTAGTGGTGTGTGTGTGCGTGTGCGTGAGCGTGTGCGTGTGCGTGTACGTGCGTACGTGTGCGCGCGTGCGTGTGCGTGTGAGTGTGCGCGTGTGCGTGCGTGCGTGTGTGCGTGTATATGTGTGTGTGTGTGTGTGTGTGTGACAAAATTTTCGCTTGCGATAACTCTAATACTGCAATTCCAAACCGGAAGTACCCTCAATTGAAGATTTTAACAGTTTTTATTGAAAAAACGATGTAAAATATCATTTTTTCACATTTAACGTTATTATAAATATTAAAGAATATTTTATTCTCTATAAGATTTGAATGCATTTTATACTTCATATTAAATGAATATAGAGTTAAAAATTATAAAGAAATTAAATATCATATATTAGTCAGCTATGCTATAACTCTGGAAACAGATGCTATATTAAGAAAATTCTGATTGAAAGGTGTCACTGTCAAGTGCAATTGACAATATGTTTGTGTTATAATTTTACTGGAAATATAGGATCGTTTGCTAGAAGCTTTCAGTATGGAATTTGCATAAAATACATACAACTGCCTAAGGTAATGTACAAAAAATATAATCTTTTACAAGCAACTTACTGTATGAGATTTATGCAAAATACATAGAACTAACGGAACGTAATGTGCTGGCCACATCAGCATTATTTGGTAAGTAGTTATTATTGTGACACAACAGGGTCGATACTTCTAAAGAAACTTTATCTTTTCGATATTTTTCTGTTTGTGTCTGTTACATAACAATTATTATATTACTTCTTATTGTACGTTGGATGAAGTTTGAGATAAACAATAAAGATCATATATAAATCATATGTTTCAATTTCAGAAGTTTGTAAGTGAGTTATTATACGTATAGATATTCCAAAGTTAAAATGTATTTATATGTAATATCCCAAATACAAAGATACAAACTGTCATTGGTTTAAATTGAACGATAAATTATAGAACCTTTGCAGCTGCAGATGACAAGTTTACTAAACACAAACAACAAATATTAAATTTACAAGGGAACAGGTTTGCAATCTACCGAAATATCAGAAATTACTGAGACATTTGTAATAAATAATGTGAAATATATTTTCTTAGATTCAGAAATATACATATATGTAGATCAATAAAATAATGGATCCGTTAGAGAATGAATTTAACATAATTGGATTGTAATAACGTTAATGATACTTGAAATTTTATGTTTGGGTATTCGTTTTGTAAATATTATGGTGCTATTCTGTAACTTTGCTCCGAAAGACTGTGACTCTATAGACTCTATAAGCTATAGAGCTCTGTAAGACGACAGCTTACAGAGTAGTAAAAGTACCTATTCTGTAACTCCCTCAAAATACGTTATGTTTTGACTTTTGCAGGTAATCAATTTTTGTCATTGTTGTAATCAATGCTTGTCATTGTTAATATTTTTTTATCTCCTATGTTTTAATTATTGTAATCTATTCTCCTCGCTAGAGTGATCTATTAATATTAATTATGCAGTCATTATTTAATGACTGTTTCATTTATTCTATGAAACTGTGAACAGTTCTCTACCATTAATTTGTACTCGTACTTGTACAAGTAGGAAGGGTTTTATTCAAATTATCTTGACAAATTCTTAAGTATAGCTATTTAAAATTATTCAACTTTATATTAAAGATAAAAGTCACTTTAATTAAAGTTTTACAATGAGTTTGTTTAAAAACATTTCTTAATTAGTAATGTAATTCATTATTTGGTACACTGATCTGAATGGATTTTGATAAGTCTGGAAAAATCTTCTCTATTTTCATTCTAAAATATTTTTTTAAACATAAATTTCTATAAGAATTGGTAGGATGTATAATTACCTTCTATGTTTTTCATTTAATAATAGATATAATAAAAATTGTTAACTTTTGATTTTAATTTCCATGTTTGTTTATATTTTTTATATAAAATATATATTTGACGTTTCAATATGCTCTGTAAATACTTTAGAGTCAAGATTTTGGCGCTGTAAGATTTATAGAAATTTCTATAACTCTGTAGCGCTTACAGTACTGTAACTTGGTTACAGAGTAGCATTTTGCTTACATCCTGTAACGTTGGTTACTTACAGAGTCTATAGAGCTTATAGAATGGTACAGAATAGCACCATTAAATTAATTTAATTAGGATAAATTAGTCTTTATATTACAAATATTGAAATATGTTTGGTAAATTTAGTGATATCACTGGGACGACACTACCCTATACGTGTGTATTTGAATTTGGTGACCTTCAATAGGCTGGATTTACACGCTAGCATAGTTGTACGTTAGGTGTCTGTTTAGGTATCTAAAAGGAAGGATTATTTATTTTGATATCAATGTTAGTACTATGAAAAATTTTTAAAACCTTTTCCGGCATAAATTAATATGTAAACATACAGAAAATACGTAAAACCTTATTCAAATCTAAATTTAAACGTCCATTTGATAAATATAAAAATATAATAATTGTTCTAAATTAATAAAACTCATTGACTTTTATATATAAAATTTAGTGTAACCATAATATACTGAGGCGGTCGATAGATGTAAAATAAAATAAATATAATTATTTTCTCGGTCAGCCGGTAATCTAAAAAAGCTTTTTAGAGTTGTTTTGTCCTTATTATTATTTGGAAAACCTTTTACGCAACAATGTATTATACCACCCGCTATTATGTCTAGTAGTCTAGTCTGGTAGTCGTAATATTTTTGCGCTGAACCGCCCTGCACACGAACGCCGGCACTCCGCCACTGACATAGCCTGGCGTACCGGAGTACGCCCAGTCTCTTTGCGTTACCCCTCCCTGGTCCAAGTTCACGCACACATAGCCATGAACACACGGACTGCAATACATACAACAGTGTCGCTTCTGTTGACGTTAGTCATGTATAAATTCTGTGGTGATATGGACTTGGCGTAATTATATTAAAAAAATTGTTTAGAACGTCGTTTATCAATAAAGTACAAATTTTGTGTAATGTATAATAAATGAACTTTATCTGTGCCAACCAGCCAACACACATGTTTCCATTATTATTTAAACAAGTAATTATCATCAAGTAATCTAGTTTAATTGAAGTATTAAAAGTTATAATTATTAATAATTACGCTACTTGTTAAAACCATTCATTATTAATACAGTTAAAAACTTCATTTGCTTGGTAATAGCAGCACATTCGAAGTGGAGGGGAAAGGCAATGACACCCCCAAAATATCTTTAAGGCTATGACACCCCCAAAATAACTTTTTAATAATATTATGTATGAGGTCGAATGAATTGTAGGTCTTACTGTTCCAATTTTTATTTATGAACATTATATGTACCTACAGGGACGTTTCGGGCGTTAATTAGCCCATCATTAGCAAAACAAGTAGAGAGACATTAATGTAACCAAAGAACAGCAAATTTGGTTTTACATTATATAAAAATTTAAAATTACAGTTTTCGTCTCAATTTAATTCCAGGATCTATTTATAAACGTAGCTACGTAGCTAACCGACATTTTAAGGGTCATCTTCTAGTCAAAATTTAGCATTTACGGAGACCCTTTACTTTTGGCACAATGAAAAACAACTTCCTGATAATATATGCGTACAATAAAACCTATGTTGGAAGACATATAGGACAATACTCACAGAAAAATTTGTACCGTTTTATAAGCTCTATAGGCTCTGTAAGTAACCAACGTTACAATATATAAGAAAATTGCTATTCTGTAACCATGTTACAGTACCTACTCTAAGCGCTACAAAGTTATAGAAATTTCAATAAATTTTGCAGCGCCAAAATCTGGACTGTAAAGTATTTACAGAACATATTGAAACGTCAAAAATATATTTTAAACGTCAAATATATTTTTTATAGAAAAAAATATAAACAATTATGGAAATTAAAAGCAAAAGTTAACAATTTTTATTATATTGTAATGTGCAGTGCCCGCCGTCGCCGCCACTGTTACCGCCACTGTCCCCGTCGCTGTCGCCGCCGCTGTCGCAGGGACGAGCGGGTATCTGTTTTTAGCGATGACGCAGCAGACGTGTCCGAACCTGCTTAATTACGCGGTTGATATAACGTATTGTGTTTGGGTTTTTATCTAGAATAGTGCTCTGGTAAGTTCTGGAATACGGATGCCGGGGTATATAAGCACTGTTAGCGAAGGCATTGGACAGTCTGATATAAATAAGCGTTGCGTGTTAAACAGTTGGTGATATAAACAGATAGTCGACAAGTGGTAAACATAAATAAATACAGTTGTATAAATAAATAAGTGACTTATATATATTGTTTAAATAAATAATCTTAGTATTTAAGTGTTTTATATTATTCTTAGTCTTAATTAGTGTTTCATATTTGTTTAATCGTAGTGTTCGTTATATTTATTATCTTTTAATTATATTTAATATCTATTTATCGTTATAATAAACTTTTATTTTAATAATAATAATTGTCTAATATTTACACTTCACCCAAAAAAATAAAAACGTTACAATATCTATTATTAAATGCAAAACATAGAAGGTAAATTATACATCCTACCAATTCTTATAGAAATTTAAAATTTATGTTTAAAAAATATTTTAGCATGAAAATCGAGAATATTTTTCCAGATTTATCAAAAACCATTCAGATCAGTGTATCAGATAACGAATTACATTTCTAAGAAATGTTTTTAGTCAAAATCATTGTAAAACTTTAATTAAAGTGATTTTTTTCCTGAATATAAAGTTGAATAATTTTAAATAGCTATACCTAAGAATTTGTCACAATTATTGATTCAAAGCTAAGGACAAGGGCAGTTCCCGCCGGTCTTAATAATTTGAAGAAAACCCTACCTACCTACTTGAACGTGCAAGAGTACAAATGGTACAGAACTGTTTACAGTTTCATAGAATATTTAATACAGTAATTAAATGATGACTGCGTAATTAATATTAATAGATCTCACTAGCGAGGAGATTATAAAAATTAAAACACAGGAGATAAAAAAATATTAAAAATGACAAGCATTGATTACAACAATGACAAAAATTGTTTACCTGCAAAAATCAAAACAACGTATTTTGATTCAATAATTATATATTTCTTTTAATCTTCAACCTATATATTATATCTTATGTATTTATAGAAACTAATAATTGGTTCAAAATCGTGACGGAATCTATTGCTTATTCAACTACAAAAATATATTATGGAATATGTATGCCTACCTTTTTATATTGTATTAATTTTTTATTAACAATTATATCGATTTCATATTTATTGGAATGCCTACAAAGTTACAGTCAAATATACTGTAGCATATTTGACAGCTAGACAGTGATGAAGCTAGGCATTCTATGAGAATATTGGTGCTATTCTGTACCGTTCTATAAGCTCTATAGACTCTGTAAGTAAACAACGTTACAGAATGTAAGAAAATTACTATTCTGTAACCAAGTTACAGTACTGTAAGCGCTACAGAGTTATAGAAATTTCTATAAATTTTACAGCGCCAAAATCTTGACTGTAAAGTATTTACAGAGCGTATTGAAACGTCAAAAATATATTTTAAAAGTTAAATATATAATTTTTTTAAATAAATATGGAAATTAAAAGCAAAAGTTAACAATTTTTATTATATCTATTATTAAATGACAAACATAGAAGGTAATTATACATCCTACCAATTCTTATAGAAATTTATGTGTAAAAAAATATTTTAGCATGAAAACAGGAGTTTTTTCCAGATTTCAGATCAGTGTACCAGATAATGAATTACATTACTAATTACGATATGTTTTAAAACAAACTCATTGTAAAACTTTAATTAAAGTAACTTTTTTTTCTTTAATATCAAGTTGAATAATTTTAAATAGCTATAGTTAAGAATTTGTCATAATTATTTGTTCAAAGCTAAAGACAAGGGCAGTTTCCGCTAGTCAAGATAATTTGAAGAAAAGCCTACCTACTTGTACGAGTACAAATTAATGGTAGAGAACTGTTCACAGTTTCATAGAATAATTGAAACAGTCATTAAATGATGACTTCATAATTAATATTAATAGATCACACTAGCGAGGAGAATAGATTACAAAAATTAAAACACAGGAGATAAAAATTATTAACAATGACAAGCATTGGTTACAACAATGACAAAAATTGATTATCTGTAAAAATCAAAACATAACGTATTTTCATTCAATAATTATATATTTCATTTAATCATAAACCTATATATTACATATGTGTAAATCTGATGTATTTATAGGAATTAATAATAATGAAAAAATCGTGATGGAATCTATAGCTTATTCAACTACATAAATATATTATGGAATATGTATCTTTGAACCAACATACCTACCATTTTATAATGTATTATTTATATAACAATCGTTTCTATTTCATATTTTTTAGAATGCCTACAAAATTACTGTCAAATATACTGTAGCATATTTGACAGCTAGACAGGAATGAAGTTAGGCATTCTATAATAACTCTGTAGCGAGACTTGTTATAGAGGGAGTTACAGAATAGGTAATTTTACTACTCTGTAAGCTGTCGTCTTACAGAGCTCTATAGTTTATAGAGTCTATAGAGTTACAGTCTTACAGAGCAAAGTTACAGAATAGCACCATAACTCTGTAGCCAGACTTGTTATAGAGGGAGTTACAGAATAGGTAATTTTACTACACTGTAAGCTTTTGTCTTATAGAGCTCTATAGCTTATAGACTCTATAGAGTTACAGTCTTACAGAGAAAAGTTACAGAATAGCACCATAAAGCTAAAGATGGTATTATTAATAAAGGTGATGTAACCCAATATTAAATGGCGAAATATTTAAATATCATATTAAGGTTTTGTAAATTTAAAATCTATATTTTAAACCAGTCCAAAGAAATTTGTAGAAATTTCTCACCATTTGCATAGGTTTTATAACTTGTTTGTTCAAAATATTATAGTGTACCGACGCAGGCGGCGCGTCCATGAATTGCGATCGCGCCGCCTCCATTGGCACTAGAGATTCACGGGCTTGGCTTGAAGCTTGAAAGCTTGGCTTGGCTTGGTTTGAAAAAGCTTGAAAAATCAAGCCAAGCCTGTCGTTCAAAAAAGCTTGACTTTTCAAGCCAAGCCAAGCTTCTGTTCCACCAAGCCCAAGCCAAACCAAGCCTAACATTTAAAAAAGCTTGAATTTTCAAGCCAAACCAAGCCTTCGACTGTCAAGTAGCTTGGTTGAAAACAAGCTTTTTCAAGCTTTTCTTAAAAAATGTTTTCGAGGCCGACAAAACCGTAATTTTATGGTGGTAACGTACTTTCTAATTGCTTCGGCACATTTTTGCGAACTTCTAAGAATAGGACCAGCCTTCATTACCTGTCAGGCTAGTAAGCTTCAAAAAATTGTAAATAGGAAACTATACCCTTCATCATTCTTATTATGCAAAGACCACTTATTTTCTCCATCTGAACCAAGAAATCGCACATTGTAGTTCGCGCAATCAAGTATACAAAATAAATAAAATGTTGAAAAAGTTTTAAATACATAATGATAAATGATAATATAATTTTATTGTTTTATCCTTTACCTACATTAATATAAAATGTATGATGAAAAATGATAATATAAAATTTATTGCAAATGTCAATCATTACATATAGAACTATTTAATTTTTTTAAATACTTTTATTGTCAAGTTAAACGTATTTTGTATAAAAATTAATTAATTAAATACTTAAATTTTTAAGTACCTAACTGGAATTAATTATAAGTTATGAGGTCTCGTGGCCACGTGCCTGAGTGTCAGGTCGCGAATCTGGATAACCAGGTTCGATCCCGACCGACGCCAAATATTTCTAATTTTAAATGGCACAAAATTAACCCCTGCGGTGCACTCTCCACGCCAGCAATGAGTGACCGTGAGGTGACGCCTGGTAAGCGCCCGCACGGTGCAAATATTTCATTATTACTGATAAAGCAGATTGGCACACCCAGCAATGGGTAATAATCCGTGATGATATATTTATTTATTTTATTTAATTATAAGCTCAAAGCTTCAAGAAATTATATTTGATTATCAAACAAAAAAAATTATTAAATTTATCTGATTACATTTCACATAAACCTACACTCTATCTGTTTTAACTATAGAGTGGTGGGGAGATAGGTGTAGTTTGGTCTTGTTGTTTGATTGGGTAATTGCAATAATAATTATTGCATTTTAAAGTTGCATTATATACAATGTTTTGTTATTCTGGTATTTCCGAATCATAGAGACGAGACAATTTCTGTTTGTGGCTATGTATATTTATATTCAAATATTTTCAATGCTATTTTTAGCTTTACCCCCAATGTATCCCTAATAAACCGCTCTTGTCTGTGACAGGTATAATAGACAATATCAATGTACCGACAAAGAGAGCATTCTCTTTTAAATATAACCTTGATAATCACGGCTTATTACCTAGTTCTGGGGGTTTTTAATTTTCTTTTATCGTTGAGGGTATTTACTTTTGTGCTATTTGAATTTGGACATAATTACATTAATTATATTTATGTATTTAACTTACATGATTCTGTACTCAAAAATCAGTAGAAATTTCATAAGAAGAGGCGAGTATATAGGTATTTATGTCACGAACAAACAAAATTTCGGGGAAATTTCCGTCTGTAGGGTTTTATGATTTCCAGAAGTATTTGAAGTAGGTATAAAAGAATAAAAGATCAGTCTCAGGTCATTTTCATCCCATTGTACATTCCAAAATATTTATGTATTTATTTGAACACTGTTCTTGCGTGTTTGGAGACTTGAGTTGTTTATTTATGCAGGGTGAATATGAACTATATAGTATGAGAAACTCTAACAGTTTGTTGGAAGGTCATTTCGAGTAAAAATAACGTTATGAACTTAAGTCCTATTAATTTTAATTATTAAAATAAAATACAAAGTCTAACTAATGCATATGCCTACTTGAATGAATGCAGTCAACGAAAATAATAAAAGAAACATAAAAATTGAAGGGTAAATATTTAATAAAAGATAATAAATTTATGTTTATTGTATACTCTCAAAAATAAAATAAATGATTGAAATATACATTTCAATATTTTTAGATTTTAATAATTACAAAGAAAAAAACACTTGGTGTAAGTTGCATAAGTTTTATTTCATCGTTTTGTTTATCTTTGCAAATAAGATATTTTTCAATTGTACCACAATAAATTTATGTAAAACAAAACGTGATTTATACATCGTTACGATACAATGAAACATCGACATAACATATCAATATATTGAGACATCAATATTCCAATACATCGATATATATCAGATTTATCGATATTTCGATATATTTAATTTAATTCACATCGAATATTTGTATTAAAATCTTGATACCGAACAGCTACTAAGGGTTTTCAAGACCCATATACCTACTGTGCGTATGAGCATATAAAGCTTGAAAGCTTGAAATAGCTTGAAATAGCTTGAAAAAGCTTGAAAAAGCTTGATAAAGCTTGAAAATCAAGCCAAGCCTAAAATATTTAAAGCTTGAAGTTTTCAAGCCAAGCCAAGCTTTGTCTCCATCAAGCCCAAGCCAAGCCAAGCCTAACATTAAAAAAAGCTTGAAGTTTCAAGCCAAGCCAAGCTTTTTTATTTCAAGCCAAGTAGCTTGGCTTGGTGAATCCCTAATTGGCACAGGCCCACTTTATTCTTTGTATTTGTATTTATCATTGTTATTGTTATGTTATATGTTATTTGTTTACGTTGTTATGTATTATATTTATTCAGTTGTTTTATACGATTCTTCAAATATAGGCATGTCATCTCTGCTCTCTACTATTTATTATTTTACGTCTTATACAAATTTATATATTTATTTATTTACACAATGATGTAACGAATAAAAACCTCATCGTTACAATAGGTTTGGAATTAAAACGTAAAGCCTATTTATAAAGTATTAAAAAATTGTAACTATTTTTAAATATTTATAACAGATAATAAAAAGATTTTAATTAATTAAAAGTTATAAAACACAAACAGTGTGATTCCATAATCAATGAAATTTTAAACACTCGTAAACACCTCAAAAAGTTTTCATCTGCCTGTTGCGTTGGACAAAAACTAACACCGAAACTTTTTGTTTCCAATCCCATCAATTTTTTATCACTGATATAACTATCTTGACAAGATAACCTAACTTTCTTACAAAACACTTCTTTGTGAAAAAAACGCTGGTACTTACGCTTACACAAAGCTAATCCCACATCAAATGTCGTAATCTCTTTCTTCTTGGTGCAATCCCTGAAGTAAATAATCCGTCTTGAGTTACCAGAACAAAATACTCCCAAGGAGTCGCCCTCGCTCTGCGTTTCATTTTGTCACTAAATCATATTTCACGTAGGGTAAACTACCTCTTAGGTCCTAAGGTCCTCACGCATCGTCTAGGGGCCGGAAGTGCTTTCACTCATGTTCAGGGAAGAAATAAAAGTATATGAGATGGTGTTAGCAATATTTTACAGAAGCCAACGATAAAGAAGTAGTCAGTGAGTATGAAATAGTTAAATTGTATTCTTTGTCACGTTGTTACCACAATCTGTGTGACAGCTTATATATTACAAAGAATTTTTACGCGCTCAACAATTTTTTTAAAATTTAAAATTGACGGAACAAAGATATTTTATTAAATTTTGTCTTAACCCTCAGCTGGTACTATTTCTAATACATTTTTTACAGTTTTAATTTTTACTTTTCGTCACCTTTAGGTATGGAAGGTATTGTTTTTGGTGAAAAAATTTGTTGGTTAGTTTTCAATCAATAAGCACGTTTTAGGGTCCCTAGAATACGATTTTACTATTTTTACGAAGATGTCTGTACGTGTATGTGTATGTGTAAATTATTATTCACGAAAGATGACTATTCAAGGTCATTTGTGAGACGTCTGATATAATATTACTTGCAGATAACTTCATTGCATTTCGTATGCATAAGCGTGCAACATGAAATATTTATGGACACATTTTAATTAAAAAAATAGGAGTAATTCATTTAAAAATCATGTTTATTTCTAAATAATGCCTTTCTGAAAGCTTTATGTTCTTCACATATGTTTTTGCAAAATACAAAAACATCGACGTAACTCCTAAATCAAGAAATTATATTTGATTTAAATGTCAGCGCCACTGGGGAAATATTAGCACAGAGGGCAGTGTAGTAGATAATTAGGTATATGTAATTCTACGACATACGTCATTATTATTTATAGTGTGTTAGAAAGTAATGCCACTATTTACGTGTATCCGTCGCACCACATAAATTAAAAATAGATAGGTAACACACACACACGCACATACGCACGCACACACGCACACACACGCACGCACGCACGCACACACACACACACACACACACACACACACACACACACACACACAAATACACAGAGACATCATCGTGAAAATGTTATAATTGGATTCTATGGACCTTAAAACGTGGTCATTTACCAAAATCTCGATATGCGATTTTTAACACGATCCCTATACCTTCATTACCAAGGGTGGCGGGAGGTAAAAAACAAACAAAAAAAACTAACAAGAAAATATCACTTCTTTGGTAAAGGCGAATCAATTCTCTCTATGTAAAATATTTAAATGTTAACAAAATTCCGAACTCGGAGTTGTCTATATGATCGAAGAAACGTATGTCAATTTAATTTTTTTTAATTAAATGTCAATTTGATATGAGATATTGTCAAAAATGTTATCTAAATAAACCAAAGCTTTTCTTCTTGAATCTTATTTTAGAAATGGAAACAAAATCGAAACCAGCGATTGTCAATATACTGTATCCTTCTTTATTGTCTTTTCTCCTTAAAATGGAACAAAATTGACCCCTGCGTACAGGATAGATTGGCACACCCAGCAATGGGTAATATGCCGTGATGATATATTTATTTATTTCTCCTTAAAAGTACCTACATTTCAAGATCATTTTAATTTTGAATTGAATAATAATCAAACACACATTTCTCTGATCATAGCCTACTCCGAGTTAGGAATTTTATTGAACACACTGTATAAGACGACTTTTAATTCTGACTTGCCTGATGAGCCTGGAACCGGTATTTTTTCAAAAATTTTAAGCAGAAACCGCGGGTGACAGTAATGCGCCTCTGTGATTTTAGCTGAATTTTAATTATTTTTAAGATTATTATAAAGACACACTGAATCAAAATCTGCTAATAACTAATTTTCTAGTAAAGGAAACTTTTTAGAATGTAAAGAGAGACACAAAATCCAAATATACTATTAACTTATTCAGTGCCGGCCCGAGACTTTTGAACGCCCCAGGCGACAATTGTAAATTGCGCCCCTCATTTATTACAATTTTGTTTTTTATATTAGATAGGTACAAAAATTAGAAAAGAGGCGATTTGTGTCCATAACTCGCAAACAATCACAGAATCTTAATCTGAATGAAATTTATTTGAAAATATTTTGGATAATTAAAATACAGAGATTTTTTATCTTTTGGGTTCTACAGAGTCGTTTTATTTTGTCTAATACCATATACAGGATTAGTCATGGGAGAGTTACTTTCAAAGTCCGTTTGTGTGCAACCCAAAATACAATTTACAACAGGGTCTGGCTTCCTCTCTTAAAAAAGAAGAATATTTATTTCACGATTGCTTTGCCTATCTTGTGATCTCAATCGAACGCGTACACAATATTTTACACGACCATTTGGGTATGAAAAAGGTTTCGGCAAGATGAGTGCCGCGATTACTGACAGTAGACCAAATGAAAATTCGTGTTCAACTTTCAAGTGAATGTTTGGCCATGTTGCATTGTAATTCGGTCGAGTTTTTTCGCCGATATGTAACTGTTGACGAAACCTGGATCCGCCACCATACTCCAGAGACAAAGGAACAGTCACAACAATGGATTTTACCAGGCGAAAGTGCACCAAAGAAGGCCAAAGTTGGTCACTCAGCTAATAAAGATGGCGACTATTTAGTACTCTTTCATCACGACAATGCCCTGTCTCATTCATCCGCAATTGCGACCGCTAAATGATTACAATTACGCTATGAACTGCTTCCCCATCCACTATACTCACCGGATCTGGCCCCAAGCGACTTCTGTTTTATTCCAAATTTGAAAAAATCACTCGCAGGCAAAAAATTCATATCAAATAGAGAGGTTATTGCTGCAACGGAAGCCTATTTTGATGAGTTGCCAGAAGAATATTTTTCGGAGAGCTTAAAGAAATTGGAAAGCCGTTGGACTAAGTGTGTAGCACTCGAAGGGAACTATGTTAAAAAATAATTTAAAAAAAAATTCTAAACATGTGTTTTATTTAGATGTCACACTTCCGTCGAACACCCCTCGTATTTATAAGTTACCCACAAAATGTAGAAAAGCAGTAATGAATTACAATCGACATTATACAGGGTGTAAAAGAAATAAGTGCATTAAATTTAACTAGTAATGTAACTCGATGAGAGCAACAATATTTCTTAATAACTTTTTTTTCTAAGTCTTTTAGATTTTGAGTTAAAATTCTTTAAAGATTTGCTGCATATTTCGTTACCCGCCCATGGAGAACAAATGGCTGCTGCCGTATTCAAGTGGGATACAAACAGCTCAAAAATTGTCGGTTATCAGTTACACTTACAGTCACAGTAATTAATAAACGAATCAAGGGAAATAACATTATTATTAATTAATACGTAATAGTACAATTTTTAAAATAAATAGATTTAAATTTTGGATAACAAAATTATAAAGTTGTGTATTAAAACAGGCTTTTAATCACCTGTGAATAGTGGCAGACAAGAGAGACGACTTAACGAGAGGAAGAGCAAAAGCATAGTTATTAGGTTATGAGATGATTATTTATCGTCGACAAATCATAATAGTTTAAATACGTTATTCAAAAAATGTAAGTACAAACTTATGTCCATTTAAAAGAGGTACATGAGTACCAGTAATTAGTCGTCCATTTATTGTTCCCCAAACATTTTTTAATGAAAATTTTTACAGCATTTTCGTCTGTCGAGATGTGTATTATGCATAATAAATACACCTACCCAAGTAAATTCAGTCTCATTAATGAACATTATGAGCCATTCCCAAAATTGAAGTCTGTTATGTGCTGAAAACATAGAACTTTTTGCAACTGTTGCTTTTTTTTTAAATTGTCATATGTGACACTCCGTATTGTGATGTGATAAAGTTGTACAAGATTAACAAATGTGCGAATATTAAGAACAGAATGATTTGGTGATGATTTGGAAACGCTCCGTGTAAATGCGTTGGCAACTCCATGACACTGTCTTTATGTCAACCATGATGTCAAGTACAATGTAGTACAGATACGAGTAAAAAAAAATAAACCATAGGTAAGTAATTACAATGTCTGTGTACTCGCATTTTGACAGAATTTTACTTTATAAACAAGTTTGTTACTAATGTCAAAATTTAATTGCAACAATTGACAGGACTGTCAATTGCTAAAACAAAATTTTTCATAGCTATTGCTACTGCATTCAATTATCATAAAAATATTTGGAACGACTCGTCAATTTACGGGGTGGCAAAAATGCTAAAAAAATATGCGATTTCGAGAAAAAGTTTTTAAGAAATATTGTTGCTCTCGATGAGTTATATTACTCTACTGGTTAAATTTAATGCACTTATTTCATTTACACCCTGTATAATATGACATCATTATCCTGCTCGGTACCTATGTAATTTCCGTCAATGTTGTTGCAATTGATATTCAATCTACTTCAACTTAAAACTAAATACTTTAAATTGGTTTTAAAGTACCTTTAGATTTTACAATTACCAAGCTATGGTAGTGAATAGAGCATTAACACTAACCATTCCCCTGAACGTAACGACACCGGTAGAAAAACAAGGCGAGTTTCTTTCAAGAAATCGGATTTTTCGCGTGCCGCTCCATAAAGCCGACACATCGAAGTAATTCCCGTTTCCCGTTCGCTTCTATTTCCGGGTTCAAACCCAACGCCGGAAACGACTCAGACGCGAATTACAGGCCGGATATGCCGCGATGTTTGTGCTTTTTCACAAGCTCAGTCAAAATACCCCTAATCCTAATGGTAAAGTGTTCGAGGAGATTGTTTTAGCAGTAAGTGTGATTTAGAAGGAAAAGAAAATATAAAATTATTTCAGTAATGATTATACTTTTTTCGCCGATGATTTTATTGACAAATGTTAGGAATTAAAGTTTTACTTTTCCTACAGTGAAAGTATAACTTTATTAATATAAATATATGTAAGTGTGTAAGTGGATGGATGTGATTGATAAGGTGCTAAAAGAGAGAATGTTTCCGAGTTAGAAGAGAAGAAGAGCGTGTATGAATGCGATTATGAATGTGGCCGAGGCGAAAGAAGTGTGCTTAGACAGGAATGTGTGGCGAAGGACGATTGTTTCGTAACTATTACTGTGGTCCGGTTGCGGTATTTTGCTACCGAAAATCGGTCACTTTAATATGTTAAGAGAGGAATATTTGTTGTATGATGTCAGGTTAGTAAGAACATTGTTGAAAGAGAGAGTGATTATTTTTGTGGTTGATGTTATTATTATTATTGTTTTGGGTACATCTTTTGTATTTACACTTTCACTGTAAAATTAATAGATAGAGAAATTTAGAGCAAAATAAAAAAAAATTATATTGTACTTCCTATCGGTCAAAAAAAAGGTAGTCACCCGGTACCTACCTATAGAGATAAAAGATAAACGAAAAATCACTGAAGGAGTTGATGTTGAAGGCCAAGGTTAAACCTATTTTCAGATATATTGCAAATACCTCCTATGAGGTCTTAGGTAAATTAAAATCTACTAATAACTCATTTTAGCAAACAATGGAAGATTGGTAATATAGCTAGCACAGGAATCTTTCAAATTACACTGTAAATAGCGACGCAACATCCAAATCTACTCTCTGTTCTCTCCTTCAGCTTTTACCTTTATAATTAGGAGTCGCTGTTCCTTACTGTTCTCTTTCACTCATTCCTGTCTAACACATCTTCACATGGCCCTTTCTCATACGTCTTCTAATATTTTTTTTACCTTCCGTCACCTTTAGGTAAGGAAGGTATTGTCTTTGGTCAAAAAATTCGGTGGTGAGTTTTTGATTAATAAACACGTTTTAGGATCCCTAGAATACGATTTTACTTTTTTCACGATGATGTCTGTATGTATGTGTGTATGTATGTATTTGTGTGTATGTGTGTGTGTGACGATTTTTTCGGATCCGATAACTCAAATACTAAAATTCAAAAAATTATAATTCTTTCGTAATCATTTTCTTTACATCCATGTGAAGAAATGATTAGATTTTGGTAATAATTGGTCAACCAGAAATACCCTCATTTTAAGGTTTTAACAATTTTTCTTGAAAAACACTGTTAAATATCATTTTTTCCATATTTAGGGCCGGTTTATCAATGCAAGGATAAAAGTGCCAGATAACAATCTAACAGTTAACGTTAACTGTCAGATAACTTTACACGATTGTTTATCAATACAAAGTTATCTGCTAGTTAACAAACTTACATTTAATTATATATTGGTAACACTGAAATTGTAAAACCTTTAATGATTGGCTTGGGACTCATATGTCAAATTTCAAAATATTTTGACAGATCAAGAATACAGACCTGACAGATCTTTATAGGATAGATTTTATTGTTAATTATTTGAGAATAATGAGGTACTTTGGATATTATAGTATGAATTGTACATCAAAATAGGTAAATATATTAAAAATATTTATATTGATAAAATGACAATATATGTTCTAGGAACCACAATATGCATAAAAAAGATATCAACATAATGGAAAATTTAAAAACGCAGGCGCAACATCTAATTATTTACATCTGTATATTCAACATTCTTCATTGTTGTACTTGCCCAAATTTTAAAATTATGAATCACTGTTGTAATTATTCTTACTGATTATTTCATATTACAATTTATATTAATTTATTGCTACCAACAAATATTATTGTTGTAATCGGTATGTTTCATTTGACATGAATGTTGCATTATACAACAATTTTATTCACTATTGTAATGATTTGTATGATTATAACGTTTTTATTTTTGTATGTAACATCTTTATTCATTTTATCAATATGTTTAACCATTATCTAGTCCATAAGAACGGGGAAATAGCAACTTCCAACTATCCAACTGGTTGATTATATCTTCATTGGATTCAACGCTTTCCTTATATGAAATTCTGAATATCTATATCTCTCAGGTCTCTTTTTCTTGTATAATGTCCGTAGTTAAAACTATAATACGTAATACAAGGGTAATAAAGCATTTTACATAAGGGATATAGAATCGATTAAAAAAATTCTGCAACAATACATTTTAGGTTAAAAAAATTGTAATATTTGAATATAATTAATACAAAATATCATAATATACTTACCACATTTTAATTAATTAATTGTTTATTGTATTTATTAATTTTTGAGGGTAAAATTTTCTGCTTATATTTTAACTGCCAGATAATAGATTTATCTGCCAGTTGAAGTGACGTATAAATTTTGGCCGATTTTATCTGACAGTTTACGTTAACTTTTGTTTGATAAACGTTTTCTATGTTTTAACTAGCAGTTAAAAAGTTATCTGCCAGTTAAATTATTTATCCTTGCATTGATAAACTGGCCCTTAATGTTATTATAAATATTAAAGAATATTTTATTCTCTATACGATTTGATTTCATTTTATACTTCATATTCAGTGGATATAGAGTTAAAAAATTATAAAGAAATTAAATTCCATACAGCAGCTAGCTATTCTGTAACCATGGAAACCGTTACTATATTAAGAAAATGCTAATTGACAGATGTCCGTGTCAATTGTAATTGATATATTTGTGTTATAATTTTACTGGAAATATTGAATCTCTTGGGTACATGAAACTTTCTGTATATAATTTATACAAAATACATAGAACTGACAGAAGGTAATGCACTTGAAATATACATAGAATCTTAAGCAAGAAACTTTCTGTATGCAATTTGTACAAAATATATGGAACTGACTGAAGGCAATGTGCTGGCCACATCAGATTTTTTCTATTCTATCTGCCACTGTTACTGCTGCCTTCATTTTATTTCTTATTTCCTCGTTTGTTTTCCTCTCTAGTCTTGATGTTCTGGAGCTTCTTCGTAGATAGTCTATCTCCACTGACAATACCCTTCTTTTTAGGTCTGTATTTAATGTCCAAAGTTCCGATCCATAGCATAAAACTGATCCCACCAATGCTTTGCCTCCCCTTTTCTTATTTTTGTTTGAAATATTCTTATTCCACCAGAAAGAGTTGAGTCCTTTCAAGACTTTTTTGCTTTGGATAATTCGGTTTTTAATTTTCGTTTCTCTTAAGCCTAAATATTTAAATTTATCCGCTTGTTTAACACTAGCATAGTCGTTTACTAAAACTTTAAATCATGAATGCCAAATCGTATGCATCTTGTGCTAATACCACTTGATCGTCTGCAAAGCTTAAAGTGAATAGCGTTTCATTTCCTATTGGTATTCATATTCCTTTGCAGTGAGATTTCCAGTTTTGTATACCGTGTGTCTGTCTTAAAGGTGTACATAGGAGATTAACATGGGAAATCAGTTTTTTGCAATTTCCTGCTCGCCTAAATATTTTAAGCAAAAACACGTCAAATAAAAGTTTTAGGGCATAATATTCTGCATCTAAATCAATAAGCAGAATTACCTTTACATGCTTTGTAACGACAGAAATTAATTATGAAAATTTCGAAAATTACCTTGAAAATATCGACAGCCATGGAATTGAACAAAAAATAAATAAAAGCTTGACGTTTTATTTGTCACAACGTAAGTTAACTTATTTGACGTTTCTGACAATTTGATAAAACGTCAAGCATTTATTTATTTTTTGTTCAATTCCATGGCTGTCGATAGCGGAAACTCAATTGTATCACGTGAAGTTAGTTGTTGTTTACAAAACAAACTAGTCCTAAAGTTGGAACTTATAATTAATCTATACGAGATGTCAGTAATGACACCATAATATTATTTTTATGACAAAATCTAGTTATTTAAGTTACAATAATTAAAGATTTAGCTCTAAAATTTGTAAACATTTTGCTAATTCTTGTGTTGAAAATAATCTTAAATTGACATATTACCAGAACAGTAATGCCAACTCCTTTTGCCGGTCTAGGTCAGCAACAGCGCATTTCTGGACGATTTTGAGTTCTGTAATACTAGTCAAAATGGACGGAGGTACGAAATAGTTATTTGTATATCAAGGCCGCGAAATCACTCTTTAGCGTACTGAGAGAAAAATTGTCGTCGAGGCCGCTTGCGGCCGAGGCAAGACAATCTCGAGGGCGCTAAAGGATTTCGCGGACAAGGTGTACACAATATTTTTTGTGCAACCGTAAAAAATATGTAATTACAAATTTTATTAATTTTAAACAGTTTCATTGTAAATAGAAAATTTAGCTTTGAAGGTGCTTATGGAATTAACATTTGTCAAGTGTCAAAGTAATTGTTTACCTAATTTCGCGGCCGCTCGGCCGTTACCATAACAACGGTCACGAAATTTAATTTCGCGGCCCGCATTGCGGTTGCGAAATGCTTATTTCGCGTCCGGTTGCACAAAAAATATATTTTTTTTATTGAAAAGTAAATCCGATTGGCATTATTGAAAGATTTATCTTAAAATCCTATATTGCCTGTTTTACCATCAATCTGAAACATACCGCTCATCAATTTCATCATCAATCTTATTAAATTAATAGATTTATTTGAAATACTAATTGATTATCCATTTATCACCACCTACACGCATTTTCTTAGCTTCTCCCAGATGTATTACCTCTTGTATAGCGAACAGCATTAGTGCAGGGTAATTAATTCAGCAGGAGCAATTAAGTGGTTCAGATCTCCGTGCGCTAATAGATCGATTGTCGGGCTGTATTGACATGTAATCAGGTTGTTAGGCCCGGGTGCCGCCTTTGATTTCGCCCACGCGTGTAAGCAACAGATTCAATCTGCACTGCTACCCACTCACAAATGCAATGGATTGCATTATCATTTGTGATATTATATAGGTATAGCACTTAGAATCAAGGTGAAAAACTTAACACAAATTTGTTATGCAAACTATATTAATAATGTTGAACAAGAAACCCCCAACAACGTAAAAAAGTTTTGGTCTTTTGTATCCTCAGTTAAAAAACAGAACATATCTTTTAACATAAGTTACAATGATACCAGCTCTAGTAACGGTAATGATATATGCAATATGTTCGCAAAATTTTTCCAATCAGTTTTTTTGGACAAAACTAATTTCGTTGGAAATTACGCGGAAGAGTACAGTGACACCAATATAGATCTCAGTAACTTACATGTGGAAGAAAATGCGGTACATGATTTAATGTCATCCCTTGATGTAAACAAAGGGGCTGGTTCTGATGGGATTCCTAGTTATTTCGTTAAACATTGTGCTACGTCTTTATGCTGCCCATTAACAATAATTTTTAATAAATCGCTCACAGAAGGTCACTGTCCTAATATCTGGAAAAGAGCCCTTATCGTGCCTGTATTCAAATCTGGCAATAAAAATTCGGTCGACAGCTACCGTCCAATATCGGAACTATGAATATTTGAAAAGATTTTTGAAAAACTAATTTATAAGCATTTATTTGCTGCATTCAAAGAAATCATAAATGTTGAACAACATGGTTTCTATAGTGGACGATCTGTTGATTCGAATCTTGTGGAATATACTGATTTTATTCTCCACTCTATGGATTCCAAAAATCAAGTAGATGCTGTGAACACCGACTTCAGTAAAGCTTTCGACAAAATTAACCACTCCATTTTAATTTATAAACTAGAAAAGTATGGTGTACATGCTAAAGTGCTTCAGTGGTTTAAATCATACCTCAGTAACAGGCAACAGAGTGTTACTGTTAATGGATTCGCTTCAGATTATTTTCCAGTAACCTCTGGAGTCCCACAAGGATCCCATTTAGGATCTCTCCTTTTTATCATTTTTATTAACGACATTAAAAATTGTTTCAATAATTCAGAATTTATAATGTACGTTGACGATCTCAAGTTGTATACAACAGTAAAATCAACATCTGGTTGTTTAGCCCTTCAAGCCGATCTTGACAGGCTAAATAGCTATTTACAAAATAATAATTTATTACTTAATTTCAATGAATGTTCTATTATATCTTTCACGCGAAATAGGAATGTGGTTAAATTTGATTATCATTTAGATGGAAAATATATAAATCGTGTATCTCATATCAAAGATCTTGGTGTTACTCTAGACAATAAACTTATTTACGATATCCATATTGATTGCATTGTCAAAAAGGCTTATAGAATGCTAGGATTCATTTTAAGAATTGGTACTCATTTTAAAAGGTTTAAAACGCTAGTTCATTTATATTACACATTAGTTCGATCTCAACTTGAATTTGCTGCTGTATGTTGGTCTCCCCATTATCTAATGTATATTAATAGAATAGAGGGTATTCAAAAGAAATTTATTTATTTAAATTGAAAATTTCCAAATAACTCGTTAAACTTCATCCCTTTACAAAAGCGTAGAGACTTGATAGATATGACATTTCTGTATAAAATTGTAAATAATCATATCAGCAGTTCTACCCTTTTGAACAAAATTTCTTTTCGAATACTTTCTCATTCTACACGTTCATGTGATCTATTTTCTTTAAGGAATTATAAAACTAACTCAGCTATGTTCTCTCCTCTAAACAGAATAATGTGTAAATATAATAATTTCTTCTCTCTCAACAATTCACCTGATATTTTCCATTGCTCATTATACACGTTTAAGTCGTTTATAAGAAATAATTATTTTACTCATATGTCATAATCAATATCTCTCTTTTTCATAAATTTTCACTGTATTATTTAAGTAGGTTTGTCTGATGAAAAATTATTTTCTGTTTGTATTTACATTGTAATGTGCTGTACTGTCATTGGGACTCGTCCTGTTGTATAACCTAAACTTTAAATAAAATAAAAAATAGCTTCTGACAAGATATTTTGACATATCCCTTAAGCTTAATATGGATGCGTTTTAACGTCAATGAGGATTAATATTAACAAAATCATATTTCCTTTTGGGTACTGAGGGTATTTTTGTAACAACGGTCTATTTATAGACATAGACGGATGCAGGTAGGCGATACGCCTACACTATAATAAAAATACGAGGAAAATGTTTCAAGGGATAATAAAAAAACTAAATAAGGCATTCATTAATTCTATTTTTCAAATATCGATTTTCAATATTGGCCCTTTTGACGTCTATATACAGGGACTGGAACATAAGACTTATGCCCGTTTGCACCGTTACTAGTTAAGTTGCATTTAGTAATAAGTGGCGCTTAAATTACTAAAAACCATTGCACTGCACCTTAAGTTCCACATTATTTTTACCAAGTGACGCTTATATTAAGCCGTACTTCATCTTCCGCTCAACTGCATTAAGTAACACTTATATCCATTGTGACATTATTTCGTGCTATGTCAAACACATAAGATAAATTTTAAACGATATTGCAAATGAATACAATGTTGCTGAGGAGGATGAATTAAATAAATTTAATTAAATAAACTATCAGATACAAAGGAGAATGAATAGATCAATTTTTTACCCAATTGATGATTTGAGATTGTAGCAAATTTTTCAATGTGTTTCCGATTGTCAAAGGAAAAAATATTGGAGTTATTGATATCTTCTATGAATTAAATTCTCACAAGCTTGCATTTTTATGAAATTATTAGTTAATTTCCAAATGTGACATGTGGCAGATTTGGCGGAATGCATTATTCGACTTATTGTGAGACTGCAGAAGCTATGGTATCACTCTGCGTCAATAATTTTTAACATTTCATTGAACAAAAAGATATAGGAAATATATACACAAAATATTGTGTTTCCTAAAAGGAATATAGACTGCACACATATCAAAATTCAGTACATTGTAATACTAACCTTAGGAATAATAGACGCACAACATTCAAACAAATATCAAGATAAATATGTAATGACATTTTGTAAATGAAATGTCACTTCACAAAAGCGAATATAGAAACAATAAAAATAAAATCAAATTCCCCAGATTTATACGAGCAAGTGACGCTTTGTAAAAATTTTCTTAAGTGGAACTCGTGCGAAGGTACTACTATATAAGTGTCACTTATTTTTAAGCGCTACTTTCTTTACTGTAACTTATATACTGCAACGTTGCCAACGGACATAAAACATGTAAAATCATGCTATCCTAATTTCCTGCTATCCTAATTAATTTACTTAAAAAAGCTTCAAATAAAAGTTGTACAGCATAAAATTCTACATCTGAATCAATAAGTAAATTTGCATGCTTTGTAAATGCAGAAATTAGGTACGAAAATGTCGAAAATCATCATCATGGCGATAACCATGGAATTCAACCAAAAGTTAAAGCGATTTTTCTGCCAATGGGCCCATTCTGTAATTCAATGTTGACACTGAGTTACAGAAAAGGCCCGAAACTATATTATTATTTGTTATTTCTGTCCAAGTGAACAATTAATTATTGAATTGAAAGATAATTGTTCACTTAACAATATAACAAGTGATATTACGTTTTTTTTTTTCATCACAACCACATATATTTATTGAGTAACATTGTTAGCTACGGAATTTAATACAAGCGATGTGCTGTGTGTGTTAACTTATTTTCAATTCCATGGCAATCGCTATTTTTCATACCTAATTCTGCCGGCACAAAGCATGCAAAATAATTTTTGCCTATTTTTTGTAATTCTCTGTAACTTCTACTTGAAGCTTTTTTGCTGAAAATAATTGGAGAAGTAAGAAATTCTGAAATTATGATTTTACGATTTACATGCATGTTCAAGTCCTATATTCGGTTTTCAAGTATTCACTCAGTATAGCTATTTCAGCTAGAAAGAATGTAAAACATTTATATACCTACGAACGTATAGTAGTATATTACTAATCGAGGTGGAAAGTGCTTCATTACTCAAACTCTGCTATAATCACGACGCTATACTTTCCACCCTATTGGTATGTGAGGTTAACAATAACCAATTTCTCAATTTTTAAAAAGTCAGGCTCATCATATTACCATCCGATTGTGAATAATAGATATTTATTATGCTTTGATGTATGGAAGCGAATGTTGGGCATGGACGGGAAAGCATAAAAAGAGAGTGTCTGCCGTGGAAATGAAGTATTTACGTGGTGTATGTGGATATGTAAGACGAGATTGCGTGAGGAATAATTTGGTGTATGAAGAATGTATGGTTACGAAGAATGTTGTTGAGAGAGTAGGAATGAGCCAGTTGAGATGGTTTGGTCATGTGGAGAGAATGAAGAGTGAACGGCTTGTAAAGCGTATATATCTTGGGGAAATTGAGGGTGTTCGATTGCGTGGCCGTCCAGTGTATATGTGGATGGATGTGATTGATAAGGTGCTAAAAAAGAGAAAGTTTCCGAGTGATAAGAGAAGAAGAGCGTGTATGTATGCGATTATGAATGTGGCCGAGGCGAAAGAAGTGTGTTTAGACAGGAATGTGTGGCGAAGGATGATTGTTTCGTAACTATTACTGTGGTGGTCCGGTTGCGGTATTTCGCTACCGAAAATTGGTCACTTTAATATGTTAAGTGAGGAATATTTGTTGTATGGTGTCAGCTTAGTAAGAATGTTTTTGAAACAGAGAGTGATTTTTTTGTGGTTGATGTTATTATTTTTATTATTGTTTCAAGTTTGTGCTAACCCACTAAGTGGAAAATGCGTGATTTTATGTATCTATGTATGTATTATATTATATTAGTTACGAAAGAAAAAGTTTAGCCACGTAGCCCACAGGGCGAGTGGCTAATTTTCTTTAGTCACTAATGTACATTCCACATGAGTGTAATACGTTTTATCAAACACTTTTTTAAAAACTTCTTAAATAAACTCTGACAAGTCAATTGATGTCGTATTTTAAATTACAAAGTAGCCACTGAATGGTTGTAATAGTTTTGTTATATTCTTATTGAAAAAAATTGCTGTAATAATTATTGTCTGTCATTGGGAATTATTTGAAAGAAAAATACATTAAATTGGGTGAAATTAGGATTTTCCTTTAAAACGTATTCACTTAGAAGCCCAAGCAGCATCTTTGAATTTAATTTCGAAGCAAGTAACCACTAACTCATTTCTCGTTTTCGTTTCATCAACCGTATGACAGCTGTCATTGTGTAAAGATAGGTAACCTACTTTAGCATAAACATTAATATTAATTTAAATAAATAAGTTTCATAGTGTTAATTATTTCAATAATATAATAAGTTTGTAAAATTGCCGTTTATTTATATTTTTAAAAAAACACAAAAATCAGTAATAATTCCTCCGTGACTTCTAAAATATTCTCTCACGGAGTGACTAATGTTGTATATTAGTTATTTCAATTAACCATAGTAACAAGTATATTATGAGTCGGTGTTAGATAATAGTTATTTATGTAACAAGTGTGTAAAGTTGTACTTTTTTGGTCGAGTGCGATGTTTTACGCGGAAATTATAGCACGAGACAAAAAATACTATTTTACACACGTGTTGCATACAATATTTTTCCTACAACCGAAATTGTATTGATGTTTCTCATAATACTGAGTGCACATGCATCCAGCAGTTTCAAATATTGTAAGTTACACTGTACATACTGTACACTGTACAAAATGTAACTTAAACACTTGGAAGAACATCATACAGACGATGATTAGTCTTTTATAATGTACAAATTGTACATTTAATATTAATATTAAAAATTAGGTTAGGTTAGAATACATGCCAAAAAAATGTTAATGTTCATAAAAATTAGATTAGTACTCAATCTGTTAAAAAAATATTAGATTTGTTTCATTTACAGTGTATATTCATATTTCTTAATAAATTTTATTACTTTCATTATTATTTACTACCTAATTATATAGGTACTTAACAGGTAAATTAACCGAATTTTAATGTTGCCTAGCAACGCTTATTTACTTTTCAAGTACTAGTACGTGAAAAGTACTTTTCACGCAATAGTGCTTGAAAAGTGACACTTTACACACTGTAATGAGTGCGTGAAAAGTACTTTTCACGCAGGGTTGTAGGAAAAATATATTAAGGGCTGATTTTAATTTAATTTTTGTTAAATTCGGAATTAAAATATTGGTGCAATCGACCATTAGACTGTAATTCAATGATCGTCTTAATGATCCGCAAATTATCAAAGTTTTGTAATTACGAAAATACAGGGAGATCAATTCATTTAAGATATTGGATATCAACATTTAATCTGTTTCAGAATATGTATCAGACAATAAACTTTATTGGCCATTATTCGATAACACGTACACACAAATGTATCAAGATAATTTCAAAATATAACATTATAACCTTCATCTGATAACTTGAAAGTAATTGTTAATT
>OY720459.1:8384806-8474806 GCA_963082715.1 Harpalus rubripes | reverse complement strand
AAATTATAGGAATAGGGTATTATACCATTGCAAGGAAATAGTAAACTTCAATAATTATAAGGTAGCATACTATAAATTAACCCTTAGTTAGTCGCGTGAAAGAAAATTCCGTACCTAGCCGTGTGGGGTTATTATAACTTCACCGATTTTTTGAGGTATTAACATAAAGTAGTAGGTTCTACGTTATAATCGTCAAATCGTCACTTTTACCTTCCGTCATACCTTTAGGAAAGGCTCCTTTCTCATTATACGGTTTAGAACGTGCGGCAAAAAACCGTACGAATTTTTGCCGTGACTATGTTGTTTTCACATTGCACGGAATTTTGACGTAAACAATTGTAGATTTTTTTATTTAATTTGTTTAATGTGTGTGTCAAGATGAATCGTAAATAAATTATTGTTCTTGTCCCACAGAACAGGTGTTAATTCGAACAAGATTATCAAAACTTGAGCGTCAATTTCATTCATTCTTCAACAATTTAAGTAAAATAGAATAAACACAAATGAACAACCAGACACTACAACGAAGTTTTCGATGCCGTACGACTTAAAACCGTCCAATGTGAAAGCATGCATTTAGTCACGTAGGCTACTGTGTCGAAGGCGCCGTACGGCGACCGTCAATTGTAGTAACAAGACACGGTTGCTGCACGAGACGGCACCGGCATTTTACCGTCGCCGGATAATGTGAAAAATCCCATACTTTTCTTCATTTCTACAGCCGGACGGTTTTTTGCCGCACGTTCAAAACCGTATAATGTGAAAGGAGTCTAAGGAAAGTTTTGTTTTTGGTAAAAAAAATCGATAGTGAATTTTTAATGAATAAGCACGTTTTAGAGTCCCTAGAATACGATTTTACTATTTTTGCGATGATGTCTGTGTGTATGTATGTGTGTATGTATGTGTGTATGTATGTGTGTATGTGTGTATGTGTGTATGTGTGTATGTGTATGTGTGTGTGTGTGTGTGTGTGTGTCCGTCGATAACTCCAACACTACAATTCTAAAAATTATAATTCTTTCGTATTCCGCTTCGTTACTTCCATATAAAGAGCTGGTTAGATTTTGGTTATAATTGGTCGACCGGAAGTACCCTCATTTGAGGATTTTAACAGTTTTTCTTGAAAAAACGCTGTTAAATATCATTTTTTCACATTTAATGTTATAATGTTAAAGAATATTTCATTCTCTATACGATTTGATTACATTTTATACTTCATATTCAATGGATATTGAGATAAAAAATTATAGAGAAATTAAATATCATACAGCAGCTATGCAATAACACTGGAAATAGCTAATATAATTTAAAAAATTCGGATAGACAGATGTCAATGTCAAGTGCGATTGACATAATATGTTTGTGTTACTGCAAATATAGAAACAATTCTAAGAAACTTTCTGTGTGGAATTTGTATAAAATACATAGAACTGACGAAAGGTAATGTGCTGGCCACATCAGATTTTTTAAGTTGAAACACCACGTCTACTTTGAAACAAATAAAACACACCCATAAGAAGCAAAATTATTAGTACAAAAAAAGTTAATCGTGTCAACGCAGTCTGTATATAAAACTGACATTGTGTGGGTTTGACAAATAAAATTTGAACATTTATTACATCTAATGGAGCGTTTGTTGTCATTTCTTCTTGAGCACTTTGCGCAGCTTCCCCAAGAAGGTCCAGATACATTTGTTTGTTGAAAAACATTCTGTTGAATGCGAATTTGCTTTCGTAAAATTTTCGGGAGATACTGAGACGACGAGCGAAATGTTTTATAATTTTTCACTTATTCCATTGAGAATATAACTCATTAGGCACGTGACATGTTTCCCGTCAATCAACATTCAGAATCTCCCTAGTTACATGTCTATCACAGCGATGATAAAAAACAAAGAAATTATCACCTTATTTATATTCGTTACTAGGGGATTTGTTTTCTTTATTTTCAAAAATGACAGTTAATTTTGAGTATAAAAATGTGCGGTAATCGTTTTTGATATCAACAACGATGAAAATAATAAGGCAATTACAAAATTAACCATGTTTTAAAGCAATATATGAAAAGTAAGATTACCAGTACGCACAATGCGTCATAAAAATTCATTATATTCTCTCATTAAATATAAGCTCGTGATATGATTAGTAATCGAAGATATTGCTCGTGAAACCGACGCAGCACATTTCACTCGTCCTTCGGACTCGTGAAATCTGCAACTCGGTTTCACTCGAGAATATCATCGATGATAATCATATCACTTGTTATATTACGTATGATAATATTCATTAATTACCTCCCGCTACCCTTGATAAGGGAGGTTTAGGAATCGTGCTAAAAATCACACATCGAGATTTTGATAAATGACCACGTTTTAAGGTCCCTAAAATCCTATTTTAACATTTTCACGATGATGAGTCTGTGTGTGTGTGCGCGCGCACTCGCGCGCGCTTGTGTGTGTATGTGTGTGTGTGTGTGTGTGCGTGTGTGTGTATGTGCGTGTGTGTGTATGTGCGTGCGTGCGTGCGTGCGTGCGTGAGTGTGTGTATGTGTGTGTATGTGTGTGTGTGTGTGTGTGTGTGTGTGTGTGTGTGTGCGTGTGTGTGTGTGTGTGCGCGTGTGTGTTATGTGCGTGCGTGCGTGTGTGAGTGTGTGTATGTGTGTGTATGTGTGTGTATGTGTGTGTGTGTGTGTGTGTGTATGTGTGTGTGTGTGGATTCTTTACGTTAACTCAAATACTATTATTCAGAAAATTTTGAAACCTTGTATTTCTACCTTATTCTAATATGAGATTTTGGTGTATATCAGATAACCGGAAATGGCACTTTATTTGAAGCTCAAAATAGATTTTCTTCGAAAAATACCTTCAATGTTACTTTTTGAAGATTTGTGTTATTATAAAAATTAAATATTATTAAATTTTCTACAGATTTGTATAAATATTTTATCTGTATATTTTAATGATAAATTTATCAAATATCTATAGTTATAATCCCGGAGCCTACGCTTTAAACAAGCAAAACTCCTTTGTTATACAGTTCATATCTCAAATGTATAAAACTGACAGATAAATGTCACTGTCAAAGAACTAATCATTTCAATTTAATAATAGTAACGTTTTAAAAAGAAAATAGTAAATAGAACCATTGTTATATGGAATGGATCTTAATACAGTTTCCGCAATAACTAAATATGTAAGTATGTATATTTAAATTAATAATAATTAAATAGCGGAAGGTTTGCTGTTGGCCACATCAGATTTTCTGATAAGGGAAATAAGTTTTAATAAATGAAAATGTATACTTAATGCAGAAAAAGCAGATACTCTTAATATTAATGGTGAAGAACCCGAGCCCATGATGTCACATTCAAAAATTCATATCTCGCTAACTATTACGAATTTTAACATCGCGTTTTCAACAATACTCCTAGATGTGAAAAATCCCATACTTTTCTTCATTTCTACAGCCGGACGGTTTTTTGCCGCACGTTCAAAACCGTATAATGTGAAAGGAGTCTAAGGAAAGTTTTGTTTTTGGTAAAAAAAATCGATAGTGAATTTTTAATGAATAAGCACGTTTTAGAGTCCCTAGAATACGATTTTACTATTTTTGCGATGATGTCTGTGTGTATGTATGTGTGTATGTATGTGTGTATGTATGTGTGTATGTATGTGTGTATGTGTGTATGTGTGTATGTGTGTATGTGTGTATGTGTATGTGTGTGTGTGTGTGTGTGTGTGTGTGTCCGTCGATAACTCCAACACTACAATTCTAAAAATTATAATTCTTTCGTATTCCGCTTCGTTACTTCCATATAAAGAGCTGGTTAGATTTTGGTTATAATTGGTCGACCGGAAGTACCCTCATTTGAGGATTTTAACAGTTTTTCTTGAAAAAACGCTGTTAAATATCATTTTTTCACATTTAATGTTATAATGTTAAAGAATATTTCATTCTCTATACGATTTGATTACATTTTATACTTCATATTCAATGGATATTGAGATAAAAAATTATAGAGAAATTAAATATCATACAGCAGCTATGCAATAACACTGGAAATAGCTAATATAATTTAAAAAATTCGGATAGACAGATGTCAATGTCAAGTGCGATTGACATAATATGTTTGTGTTACTGCAAATATAGAAACAATTCTAAGAAACTTTCTGTGTGGAATTTGTATAAAATACATAGAACTGACGAAAGGTAATGTGCTGGCCACATCAGATTTTTTAAGTTGAAACACCACGTCTACTTTGAAACAAATAAAACACACCCATAAGAAGCAAAATTATTAGTACAAAAAAAGTTAATCGTGTCAACGCAGTCTGTATATAAAACTGACATTGTGTGGGTTTGACAAATAAAATTTGAACATTTATTACATCTAATGGAGCGTTTGTTGTCATTTCTTCTTGAGCACTTTGCGCAGCTTCCCCAAGAAGGTCCAGATACATTTGTTTGTTGAAAAACATTCTGTTGAATGCGAATTTGCTTTCGTAAAATTTTCGGGAGATACTGAGACGACGAGCGAAATGTTTTATAATTTTTCACTTATTCCATTGAGAATATAACTCATTAGGCACGTGACATGTTTCCCGTCAATCAACATTCAGAATCTCCCTAGTTACATGTCTATCACAGCGATGATAAAAAACAAAGAAATTATCACCTTATTTATATTCGTTACTAGGGGATTTGTTTTCTTTATTTTCAAAAATGACAGTTAATTTTGAGTATAAAAATGTGCGGTAATCGTTTTTGATATCAACAACGATGAAAATAATAAGGCAATTACAAAATTAACCATGTTTTAAAGCAATATATGAAAAGTAAGATTACCAGTACGCACAATGCGTCATAAAAATTCATTATATTCTCTCATTAAATATAAGCTCGTGATATGATTAGTAATCGAAGATATTGCTCGTGAAACCGACGCAGCACATTTCACTCGTCCTTCGGACTCGTGAAATCTGCAACTCGGTTTCACTCGAGAATATCATCGATGATAATCATATCACTTGTTATATTACGTATGATAATATTCATTAATTACCTCCCGCTACCCTTGATAAGGGAGGTTTAGGAATCGTGCTAAAAATCACACATCGAGATTTTGATAAATGACCACGTTTTAAGGTCTCTAAAATCCTATTTTAACATTTTCACGATGATGAGTCTGTGTGTGTGTGCGCGCGCACTCGCGCGCGCTTGTGTGTGTATGTGTGTGTGTGTGTGTGTGTGCGTGTGTGTGTATGTGCGTGTGTGTGTATGTGCGTGCGTGCGTGCGTGCGTGAGTGTGTGTATGTGTGTGTATGTGTGTGTGTGTGTGTGTGTGTGTGTGTGTGTGTGTGTGTGTGTGTGTGCGTGTGTGTGCGTGCGTGCGTGTGTGAGTGTGTGTATGTGTGTGTATGTGTGTGTATGTGTGTGTATGTGTGTGTATGTGTGTGTGTGTGTGTGTGTGTGTATGTGTGTGTGTGTGGATTCTTTACGTTAACTCAAATACTATTATTCAGAAAATTTTGAAACCTTGTATTTCTACCTTATTCTAATATGAGATTTTGGTGTATATCAGATAACCGGAAATGGCACTTTATTTGAAGCTCAAAATAGATTTTCTTCGAAAAATACCTTCAATGTTACTTTTTGAAGATTTGTGTTATTATAAAAATTAAATATTATTAAATTTTCTACAGATTTGTATAAATATTTTATCTGTATATTTTAATGATAAATTTATCAAATATCTATAGTTATAATCCCGGAGCCTACGCTTTAAACAAGCAAAACTCCTTTGTTATACAGTTCATATCTCAAATGTATAAAACTGACAGATAAATGTCACTGTCAAAGAACTAATCATTTCAATTTAATAATAGTAACGTTTTAAAAAGAAAATAGTAAATAGAACCATTGTTATATGGAATGGATCTTAATACAGTTTCCGCAATAACTAAATATGTAAGTATGTATATTTAAATTAATAATAATTAAATAGCGGAAGGTTTGCTGTTGGCCACATCAGATTTTCTGATAAGGGAAATAAGTTTTAATAAATGAAAATGTATACTTAATGCAGAAAAAGCAGATACTCTTAATATTAATGGTGAAGAACCCGAGCCCATGATGTCACATTCAAAAATTCATATCTCGCTAACTATTACGAATTTTAACATCGCGTTTTCAACAATACTCCTAGATTTTTATACATTATTAATTAGAAAGAAAGAAAAAAAATAAAATACGGTAGAATACCCTGTTAACCAGAAAGCTTTTTCTTCAGTTTTGAACATATTTAAAATCAAATTTTATCTCTTATTCTCAATAATTATATAACTTTTTTCGTCAAATTTCTAAACGGCTCATTACAATTTTTGACAAATGGAATCAAACTAGACAAATAATTACGTTTTGATTTTTCTTTAATTGCCGACCGTTTTTTCTGAATAAAAATTACAACGATCCGTTCAAAATTTTACGAGTGTTTATCAAGGATATTAATATATACACTGGATTGCTAACTTGTATGTTATGCAAATAGTCACCTGTGAGGCAAGCAACTGGAAGGCAGCCATTTGCAGAAAAGGCAACATACGCGCTAATTTAAAATTACATATAGAAACAAATTATAAATGGGATGAATTGACAGGTTTTTTAAAAATTTATTGCGTATATTTTAAAAATTATATTTATTTTAATAATATAATATACATTTATTACACATATAGCAAATTCACAATAAAATAGGACTATGAACTTAAAACTAATATTTGCTTATTAAATAGATGCCTTTTGCATATGTGGTGGAAAATTTGGAAATACAGAAGATGTTGGGTCTGGTTTCAATATTCTTGTATATGTTCCAGGCTTTTTCAAATAATCAGTTTCAAGAAAATGATCACTGCAAATTTTTGATACTTTTGTAAGGTGAAATCTTTTTTTATGACATCTATCCACAATCGTAATATGCCACTATTATTTAAAGTAAATCTGTAAAATATTTAAAACAATAGTATGAATAAATATGTATACATATATATGAAAAATAATACTTGAAAAATTGTCGAGGGTTATCCTTGCTATGTCTATTTGTGCACCCAAAAGCATTACAAGAAGACGGCATATTGCCTTTTATTACGGAAATATCTCACTTAAAGTATTTATTCACTAAGAACACAACACAAACACCACTTCATTCAAGAAAACTATCATATAATGCAATAATAGACCAACAAACGTTTGACGTTTATCCTTTTCTGCAAATGGCGCCGTACCCCCACTACTTACCTCACTTTAAATGTATGTCAGCTATCCAGTGTTTTATTAGAACATCCTTGGTGTTTATGAATATGGGCAGTATAAGTCATATAATTATGTTAGAAAAAAATCTATCTAGACATTAAACAGTACATGAACATTTATTTAATCTGTTGCAACTACGATATCACGGTCCATTATTGTTAACCTAATCTAACCTGCAGAACAATCTACGGATCATTCCACATGTAGTACAACAGTTACCAACAATTATCTTAAGGACTGTGGAATGTGGATAGTACACTTCATGGAATTGGAAATTTTGAGAACAATTAACAAGAGTGATTCGGGTCTGACTTTAACCACAACTATCTGGTCCTGAACTTAGTTCTCTGTGTGTGCACATACATTTCGGGTTCGAAAATTAAACTCTTATTAAACGACATCTAATTAGTCAAACAGAGTTTTCAATAAAATGCTACATAAATATCTAATTTCACTAATTATTTCGATATCCGAGGGCAATAAAGCGTTATCACTCTATATTATATTAACTATTTTTAAAGTTATTTTATAATATTAAGAACCGTAAACGATTCAAGTATTGAATATTGAAAAAATATTTTTGTGACAAATTCGTTGACTTCACTGAGATTTGAACCCAAGACGGAGCTCTAGATGTATGATCTTCCAATTAAGCTACGAAGTCCCTTTCAAGTCAGTGAATTCTTCACCTATATTTTTGCTAGTTGTCAACAAGTGCATTCTCTTATTCATAGAGATGAATACTCATCTGATAGCGCGACAGAAGAGGTAATAAAGGTATCTTTCAGAAAAGCTAAATTAAATGAAGGAGTTCCAAAGATAATAAATTATTAGTTTTTAAAATATTCTAGTTTTTAATGCCATTCACATCTATGTATATCACAGCATTTGCTATCTCTCTTACACATCTACTCTATTTCAAATTCTTACTACTTTCAAGTCTACTGCTATCGCTTTTTGAAATTCTGAATCCATTTTGAAAAGATACAGTAAATAAAAATCTTGCGTGGTCAACACAATACCTCCCGCCATTTAAAGCCCGAGTCACAAAAAGATTAAATTAATCCTTATTTTTGGATTAATGAATTTTACTTTGATTTTGACAGTTTATTTCTTAAAATATAGTCTAATCTAATCCAAGAAACTACCTTTTTTTAAATCCCTCAACGGGATTAAATCCCAGTTACAGAGTGGGTTCACATTCACACACATCCATGCCTTAGTGGGATTCGAACTAAGAGCTCCGAGGGCCCTCATGACATGAGGCGTTGCTCTAACCATTGAGCCACCGGAGCTATACTAAAATGAAGATTAAATTTTAAATACCGGGATAGAATAGAATACACTAATCCAAAAATGAGGAATACCTTAAACATTTTTGTGAATCGTTAATTTTTATTAATTTAAATACATACCTACATATTTACTTATGCTGGACGCTGTATTGAATTCTTTTTCTATTGTTCTATTTACTTTTCTCTTTTTAAAACGTTCCTAATATTATTTCGAAATGATTAGTTCTTTGATAGTGACATTTATCTGTCATTTACATACATTTGAATAACTGCGTTTTGTTTGTTTAAAGCGTAGGATCTGGGATTTAAATTACAGATAATTTTATAAATTTATCCATAAAATATATAGAAAAAGTATTAATGCAAATGTATAGAAAATTTAATAATTTGTGATTTTTATAATAACATAATCTCGAAAAAATAACATTTAAAAGTATTTTTCGAAGAAAAACTATTTTGAGCTTCTAGTAAAGTGCCATTTCCGGTTATCCGATTTTCACCAAAATCGAATGGGCTCTTTCCATTACAGAAAAAGTTCGAAATCCAAGGTTTCAAAATTTTCTGAATGATAATATTTGAGTTAGAGTGGAGGATTCACACATATACACATACACACACATATACACATACACACATTCACACATAAACACAGACATCATCATGAAAATGTTAAAATTGGATTCTAGGGACATTAAAACGTGGTCATTTACCAAAATCTCGATATGCGATTTTTAGCACGATCCTTATACCTCCCTTACCAAGGGTAGCGGGAGGTAAAAAAATTCGATCTAGGTCATCTACGAATAGAATTATTTTAGCTCCACCCATCCTATCATATTCAGTAGCGTTGTTTACTTAGTTTTTTATGAGGGTATTTACGATATTACGGTTATTTTGTTACAATTACAAAAATATATGCTACGAGTAGATTAGATTAGATTTACGAGGTCTGTTAGAAAAGTATTCGACCTTATTTTTCTTGCGATAACCTGATGGATTTGAATCAAGCGCGCTTGCATGAGCCGACCTTGAACCTTTGTGGGCATGCGTTAATTTTTTCTCGCCTGTCGATAGCGTCTATTGATGGCAAGCAACATTTGAGTGAGGTACTGTGTAGTGCTCTCGCCGGTTTTACATTGCAAGGAAAACGACGGAACGACTGGAGCAGCGCTATTGCATCAAATTTTGGAAACCACTCGGAAGATTCAGACGGCTTTCAGTGACGATGCCATGGGCATCACATAGATTAAGGAGTGGTACAACCAGTTTAAATACGGTCGCAGATCGGTGGAGAGCAAGCCACGCTCCGGTCGGCTATCAACATGCCGAAATGATCACAAGTACGCACTACAGGGTCAAACAATCACCAAATAGTACTACATGGATGTGCTCCATCACCTACGTAATGCTGTGCGGGACAAGAGACCGGAGTTGTGGTCAACATGACATTGGCGCCTCCATCACAACAACGCTCCAGCACATTCCTCGCACTTGATTCAGACATTTTTGGCGAAGAACAAGACTCCTGTGGTTCAACAGGCTCCTTACTCTCCTGATATGGTCCCCTGTCACTTCTGGCTGTTCCCCAAACTTAAAAGGCCATTGAAAGGAACGCGAATGCACACGCTTCGTCATTGCAAATGAGAAAGATAAAAGTATGTTAATTTGTTAATTCGTTCATGATACCAATGACCTTGTTCGTACTTCTTTCAAAAATGTTACTGGACATATGTATAAAGAACACACTAACTAGCAAATAAATTTAAACATCCCCTATTTCCATTTCTTTCTTTTCTAACCTTAACCCTACTTCTAGTAACCCATCTCCTATATTACTCCTCTACTTTACTATTCACTATCCGCTCTATTTTGGAGCAGAATTCCTCACCGGAGCGGGTTCCCGGATTCGGCTGGAACTCCAGAGGTAACACGATGCGGGTCAAAACGTGAGCGGCAAGCTAAGCAACCGGATTAAATGATTACCGCAGCCAAATGAATTCAGATGGCCATTGCCCGAATTCGCCGGCAATCACAGGGTGTAACGTATTTTCAGAACGACAGTTATGGAGGTTCGTTGCTAAACGAGAAGGTTGTTTTACAGTTACAGGAGTTTAATACTTGTATACGGTAGATGTATGTTTGTACAAGACAAGTTTATTATGTAGTTCTGTGTAAATTGTATTTAATTTCTATTTCCACAAAACTGGTTTTACCAAGAATTATTTAATTTAAATATGCATTTAACAAACAAGCATATCGAAATTATACCGACTGGCTTTTAAAAATGAATCCTGTTTGAAACTCCATAACTCAGAAGTACAATAAAAAAATCGATTCCAAATTTTTAACTCTGAATGCAAAGTGTTGAATAGTAGTCCTAACAAATTTCAAACATTTTTATAAAAAAATCTGATGTGGCCAGCACATTACCTTCCGTCAGTTCTATGTATTTTGTACAAATTTCATACGGAAAGTTCCTTGCTAAATTAAATATTCTATTTATTGTACATTACCTTCCGGCAGTTGCATGTATTTTATGCAAATTTCATAAAGAAAATTATTATTTTGTAACGTTTTCTATATACAGTGTAATGTATCTGCAGAAATAAAAGATTTATTATTATTATTATTATTATTATTTATTGTACATTACCTTAAAGCAGTTGTATGTATTTAATACAAATTCCATACAGAAAGCAAAAGATCCTATACCTATTTCCAGTAAAATTATAAGACAAACATACTATGTCAATTTCACTTGACACTGACATCTTTCAATCAAAATTTTCTTAATATAGTAGCTGTTTCCACAGCTATAGCTACTTTATGAAATTTAATTTCTTTATAATTTTTTAACTCTATATCCATTTAATATATGGTATAAAATACAATCAAATCGTATAGAAAATAAAATATTCTTTAATATTTATAATAACATTAAATGTTTTTCAAGAAAAACTGTTAAAATCTTCAAATGAGGGTACTTCCGGTTGTCCAATTGTAACCAAAATCTAATCAGCTCTTCGCATGTATGTAACGAAGAGAAATGCGAAAGAATTATAATTTTTAGAATTGTAGTATGGAAGTTATCGTATACGAAAATTTTGTTACACACACACACACACACACGGACACACATACATACATAGATACACACATACATACACACACACACACACACACACACACACACACACACACACACACACACACACACACACACACACACACACACACACACACACACACACACACACACACACACACACACACACACACACACACACACACACACACACACACACACACACACACACACACACACACACACACACACACACACACACACACACACACACACACACACACACACACACACACACACACACACACACACACACACACACACACACACACACACACACACACACACACACACACACACACACACACACACACACACACACACACACACACACACACACACACACACACACACACACACACACACACACACACACACACACACACACACACACACACACACACACACACACACACACACACACACACACACACACACACACACACACACACACACACACACACACACACACACACACACACACACACACACACACACACACACACACACACACACACACACACACACACACACACACACACACACACACACACACACACACACACACACACACACACACACACACACACACACACACACACACACACACACACACACACACACACACACACACACACACACACACACACACACACACACACACACACACACACACACAGACATCATCGTAAAAATAGTAAAATCGTATTCTAGGGACCCTAAAACGTACTTATTCATCAAAAACTCACCACCGAATTTTTTGACCAAAGACAATACCTTCCTTACCTAAAGGTGACGGAAGGTAAAAATCTGATGTGGCCAGCACATGACCTCCCGTCAATCCCATGTTTAAAATTGCAATGAGCTTTAAGTAAAGTATTACTTCCGGTTAATCATTTGTAAATAAAATCTAATTTGTTGTTCCAATAAATAGAAAAGTCTGTAATACCAAATTTTGGATTATGTTTTTCCTCGAAAATGTGTTAAGAGCTCCAAATTAAGTACCACTTCCGGTTTACCATATTGGTATAGTCAAAATTTAATGTTGCTTCAAATTATACACGAGTTTACAATATCAAATTTGAGAAGTTTTGGATCATGTTTTAATATATTTTTTTTCTCGAAAATTTGTTCAGAGCTTCAAATAAAGTATATTCCTTCCGATTTATCAATTTTACCCAAAATCTAATATATTACTCCCCTTCATATAAAAGTATTAAATTCTAAATTTGACAAGTTTTGGAATATATCATATATTTTTCAAGAAAAACTTTTCAGAGCTTCAAGTAAAGTATCACTTCCGGTTTATCAATTTTAGAAAAAATGTAATATGTCCTTCTTAATAACATAAAAGTTTTAAATACCAAATTTGACAATTTTTGGTATATATCATAAAATATTTTTTACGAAAATCTGTTCAGAGCTTGAAGTAAAGTATCATTTCCGGTTTATCAATTTTACCTAAAATCTAATCAACTCTTTACATAAATGCAAAAAGCTGAAATACGGAAAATAGAAATATTTGGAAGTTTGATACGAGTTATCGTGGACACACACGCACGTATGCACGCATGCACGCACGCACTTACGCTCCTACGCTCGTACGCTCGTACGCACACACAAACACACACACACACACACACACACACACACACACACGCACACACACACACACACACACACACACACATCATCGTAAAAATAGTAAAAACGTGTTGTAGGGACCCTAATTCGTGCTTATTTACTGAAAACCCTATCGAATTTTTGGACCGATAACATTACCTTCCTTACCTACGGTATGACGGAAGGTAAAAATTAGTGAATAGCGATTTCCTAAATTTGCCATTCAAATCTACTCTTTGTTGATAACAGTGTAATCAGCTTAAAACAAATTAGGCTAATATTGAAACAAATGTAACTGTAATTGACATTTCGGGGTCTCGTGGCCGCGTGCCTGAGTGTCAGGTCGTGAATCTGGGGAACCGGGTTCGATTCCGACCGACGCCAAATATTTCCAATTTTAAATGGCACAAAATTGACCCCTGTGGTGCACTCTACACGCCAGCAATGAGTGCCCGTGAGGTGACGCCTGGTATAAGCGCCCGCACGGTACAAATATTTCATCATTACCGATATCTGTACAAAGCAGATTGGCACACCCAGTAATGGGTAATAAGCCGTGATGATATATTTATTTATTTTATTTTATTGATATTTCGGGTCTGTTGTCATAAATTTGCTTTAATAATGGCACCTCACTTAAATAAATCTGACTTAGAGATCATTGTAACTTGCTGCCAAGAAAAAATTGCCGTGGCAAAAAAATTGCGGGAGAATATCGAAGAAAGAGATGGCCAGTTTCTAAGCATAAATCGTGCTACTAGGCGACTGATAGAAACTGGATCGATATTCTGAAAGTCTGAAACAGTTCACCTACTAATTTTGAATTTTCGTCATTTGTGACAGTTATTGACCTTCCACTTCCAAGTCTTTTGGAAATCTTTTTGAAATAGATATTTTAAACTTTTATTCAAAGCCAACGAAGAAACATCCACAAGCACACTATATTTACATTGATAGCTCAAGACACAATGACAAATCTGGTGCAAGTACATATCATCACCGAAGACACAAAGCAAACATTCCGTCTACTAGATCAGTGCAGTACATACACTTGAATATGTACGAAATGTAAAAAGCCACCGAATACATATTGCAAAATAACACTGATAAAAGCAGTTTATTATATGCTCTCAATCAGCGTCATTCAAAGTATGAAGAACATATACTCCAAAAACACCTATATATGAGAGCGAATCGGAAAGTTTCTAGACCGAGATAAAAAATATAAATTTTGGGGGCAAAATTATATTTATTTTTCTACATAGCCTCCTTTCAACTCAATACATTTTGTTCAACGCTTTTCAATACCTTTAATGCCTTCAGTAAAATAAGAATAATATAAACTCCCGAAATATCCATTTACAGCTTCTATGACTTCAGTATTCGATGAGAATTTCTTCTCAGCTAACCATTTTTTGAGTTTTGGAAACAGAAAGAAATCGCAGGCAGCCCATTCTGGCGAGTACGGTGCATGTTCGATTAATTCGAATCATAATTCATGCAGTTTCACCACTACAATTGCTGATTTGTGAGCAGGTGTATTGTCTTGGTGAAACAAAACTTTTTTCTTTGCTAAATGAGGCCTTTTGCCTTTGATTTCATTGTTAAATCTGTCTAATAACGACTCATAATATTGGCGTGTTATCGTTCTTCCATGTTGTAGGTCATTCATTCATGGGTTCCATGTCTGATACAGACGTCGGTCATTATGAATTTCCATAAATTCCTGTCTTCTGCGGTGCGGATTAATTCTTCAGAACCGTGAAGACATAGTTCATCTTGGATTGTTTTGATAAAAGATAAAGGTTTTCTTCCTCTGCCTCGTTTTCCTGGGATTTTTCCCATTCAATACCTTTTTCACGTATTATATGACCTAAAAATGTTATTTGGTGTTTTTTAATTTTACTTAAAAGTTCGCGTTTGACGTTTAGTTTTATTAACACCACACTGTTCTTTATTTTGTCTGTCCATTTTATTTTTAATATTCGTCTATAAAACAACATTTCTACCGCATTTAGTTTTTTATTCAGTTGTTCTGTTAGTGTCCAACACTCACTCCCGTAAAGTAGCACACTCCAAACATAAGTCTTTAGTAATCGTATTTTAAGGTTCCTTTTTATATTATGATTAGTTAAAAAAAATTCATTTTATTAAAGGCGCATTTTGCTAAAGCTATCCTAGAATTGATGTCACTGACACATTTACCATCTGCTGAAATAATAGATCCTAAATATTTATACTGTTCGACCTGTTTAATCATTTTACCCGCACATTTGATATTTAATTTTGATTTGTCATTTTTGTTTGATATTCTCATACACACTGTTTTGGTCGGGTTTATTTGAAGATCCCATTTTTCGCTTATTTCTTTTACTTTGTCAAGCAGATCTTGTGCTCCTTCTTCACTTTCACTTATTAAAACCGTATCGTCCGCGAAACGAATATTGTTTATATTTTGTCCGCTTATTGTTACACCTTTTATTGTAGCAATTTCCTGAAAAATGTTTTCACTATATAAATTAAACAGCCATGGTGATAATACACATCCTTGTCGAACTCCCTTTTTTATTTTTATATACTTAGACACTTGGTTCTCTACACGTACTGCTGATTTCTGCATCCAGTAGATTTTTTTTATTAATTGCGTTATATTTTTATCCAAACCTAGTTTGTCTAGCATATCAAATAATTTAGTGTGGTTTACTGTATCAAACGCTTTTTTATAATCTATGAAGATTAGGTATGCATCTTTCTGAAGTTCCAAATGTCATTCTATTACTGTCCGTAGGGTAGACTATAAAAATTATTCCTCAGGAATCCCAAAAGATGGTAGCCATCACGTTTCCAGCTGATGGAATCATTTTGGCCTTCTTCGGAGTTGGTTCACCGCCTGCTATTCAGGCTTATGATTGTTCTTTGGTCTCTGGAGTATAGTGGTGTATCTAGATTTCATCTACAGTTACAAAACTTCGAAAAAATCTTTTATATAGCTTTTGAACATGTCTAGGAATTGCTGGGAAATGGACATTCGAACTTGCTTTAGTCGTTTGTTAGCAAACGCGGCATACGTCTTGCAGAGAGCTTTCTCATGTTGAAGTGTTCATGCAAGATATAATGTACTTTGTCATACGAAATACCTACTGCCTCTGCTATCTCACGCAAATTTACTCGGTAATCGTTCATCTCGATTTTGTGGACTTTTCTGACATTTTCTTCATTGGTAGTTGACTTTGGCCAACCAGAACGTGGTTCATCCTCTAAGCTTGATCGAGCGCGTTTAATCTCGGCAATCCAGTTTGCAACTGTCGCATAGGAAGGAGCAGACCCACCATAAACTTCATCTAGCTCCGTTTAAATTTCTTTCGTATTTAAGCTTTTTAAAAATAAATGCTTCACTACTGTATGAAACTCGTTTCTGTTCAAAATTTAAATAATGCACAAATTGTTTACTTTTGTAGACCCTCACGGTTATACTGTATGTACGATTTGTTTGAAATTTTGACAGTAATTATTTGAAAGATCACGCTTTCAAAATACAAAGAGCCATAAAATACCTTAACAAATAAATATCCATTCTCTGGATTCCGTCACACAAACGCATTAAGGGCAACGAAAAAAAAAGCTGACACAGCTGAAAAAGCACTACGACTCTTGAAACATTAACAAAAACACCAATACCGACGGAAGACCTAAAACCATAGTAAAATCAAAGAAGAAAGAAAAAACGAGTGGTACAACACGACCAACAACAAATTATTCACATAGAATCATATACTTACCACACACGCACACCTACTGCCAGGGTCGAATTGGCCAGTCGGGATAATCGGGAATTTCCCGAGAGGCCGCGGCTTTTAGAGGTCGCTGCTCGGTGATTTCAAACTAAAATATGAGTACGTAGCATCGTCTAATTAACTTAATCGGGTAACCGTTCTTATTTAGATCGTTTTTAATATTTTCTAATTCTTGACAAAATTTCTTTCGGTGTTGCAGATATAGTCCGAGGTCGAATATATGAGGTTTTGATAATTTCCTACTTTGTAGATTGTTAATGATTGGAATTATAGTTAATGTATTGTCCGGTGTTGGTGTGTTGGTTTACGGTAGGGTAGACTGATATTACTAGTCCATGGTTCGTTTTCTCTGTTAAATCATCCAAGAACAGAAGGACTCCATGGGATTTTTTCTCCATTGTGAACCTAATATAAAGTATCATCGATATATCTAAGCCAAAGTTTAGGTCTTATATTGGCTGTATCTAGTGTTAATTCTTCAAAAAATTCCTTGTATAAATTGGCTATAACTGAGAAGAACCCATCAGCAATCCATCTTCTTGTACAAAATATCTATCCTTTTCTTGGAGACATGACAAGAAGATTTTGTAGTTGTAATTGTATTTAGCTCAAAAGTTCTACAAAATGTTTTGAATTCTTCACATATAATGTTCTTTTTCCTTGAAGTAGCTGAATGATTGGTAATAGAAATTGTGACAGTTTGTAAGTAGGAGAATTTATGGAACTTTTGACGGGTTTCTGAGATGCTTAAATCTTTGTTATGGATTTTTGGATGCCCCCTGTACAGGTGTGGAAGCTTGCTAAAATATAAAGTGAGATCTGTTCTTATTCTAAACGAAATATAATTATTTATATTTCTTGAGAGCACGGTACAGTGTGTTTTCTATAGACGTAGTAGAATGTTTTCCAAGTTTCTTATGATTTCCCTGATTTAAAAGCTCTTCTATTTTCTGATCATATAAATTGGTATCCAATATTACTGTAACACTTCCATTATCTGCGGGTAGAATCTTGGTTGTGTTATCTTTCAATGCTTTATTTTCTTCGTTTTCAAGATTAGGTTTGATCACATAATTTAATTGCTTCAGAATTTTTCTCACTCTCCATTTATTAATAATTTAATATTGTCTACAACTTTTAAACGAAACTAAATGTTATTTTCTTAACTACAGAATGTTCTATATTTTAAATACTATTTTTATATTTCAACATCTTTTATAACTGTTCAATTTCTATGTAGGCAAAAAATTCTTAATATCCAACACCAAAACAAATTTATTACTTCGGGGCAATATAATTTTAAATTTAAAAAAAAATGGAGATGAGGCTGATCATGCTAGAATTTTCCCGGGCCGCTGAATCTTCCCAATCCGGCCCTGCCTACTGCAAAGAACTGACGAAGACGAAGAAGTGGATCATATAATCAAACAGTGCCAAAAATACAACCACCAGACTGTCACACAACAATCACAACATACCCCCAAATCCAACAACACTACACGCAAAGTTATATAATAAAATATAAAGAGAGAAAATAAGATATTAATATTACATTGTAATCTATTAGTACTAAACATGTAACTATGTAAAATACTCTACCAAGGTATTAGTGACCTAGTTGTCGAAATAATAATAATACTTGCTCATTCTTGTAATATGATTTTGAATTTGAACAGCATTTTCCATGAAATACTAAAATCCTTTGTTTTAATAGTCAACAGTATTCCTTCACATATCTGGCATTAAAATTAACAGGTAAAAATAAATCATCAATAATGGAAAAAAGCTATTTACCTCTCTTATAGGATAAATAATTATTAATTTACCTTGTCAAAATCCACTATAATATACCTAATTATAATAATTTGACAATATCATTTAATCGCAAAAAAGAACCGAATTTACAAAATGTTAACGAATGGCTAATATATAATTTCTTGTCTTAACTAGCTGTTCGGAAATGATCACATACTTTGCTGTTCAATTTGTCTTGATTACTTTTCCTTCAACTTGAAAGTTACAGATAGATAGAAATCAGTTTTCAAGTGATTCGCTCCGAAAGGTAAATCAGTTACATGTTAGATTAGTTCGCTAAATCATGTGAACTAATCCAATTTAATCTAACGCCAAATGGACTGCACTTAGTTATAGACTCGTTACTAATTAACACGAAAATAATTCATTTGTTCTCACACGAGTTCAAAACGCTAATCTAAAAAAATCTGATGTGGCCAGCATATTACCTTTTGTCAGTTCTATGTATTTTGTATAAATGTCATACAGAAAGTACGTTGCAAAAGATTCTATTTTATACAATTTCCATACAGAAAGTTTTTAGAAAAAGATCCTGTATATCCAGGAAAATTCTAACACAAACATACTGTAAACTGCACTTGACACTGATACCTTTCAATCAGAATTTTCTTAAAATAGCAGCTGTTTCCAGAGTTATAGCATAGCTGGCTAATATATAATATTTAATTACTTTAAAAATTTTTAACTCTATATCCATTTAATATGAAATATAAAATGCATTCAAATCGTACAGAGAATAAAATATTCTTTTTCTTCAAACGTATTATAATATGCATATTATGCTACTGTACACACGCTGTAGAAGATATTCATTGTCTTACTAGTACAAAAATGTTGTTATTGTTGTACTAGTAAAAAAATATTAGTTTCTTAGTTCACTGCTGGCGGTTGCAGTCGCCACAGCAACACATATCATATTGAAAATTGTTATTTGACAGTTGAATCGTTTGTGTTTTGTAGTGTATACAGCCAACTTTGACTAAAATTGCAAATTTTACAAATAAATAAACTTCAAAAAATGTTAAAAAATTATTTGAAACACTTGAAGAAAAAATAGTATATGTCATTCGGAGTAGAATGCCCTTTTCGTGTTTTACCCAGCTTCCTAGGCCTCGGCTAGCGCCTCGGCCGGAATAGCTGGGTTCAACGCAAAAAGACCGCTTTCTACTCCTAATAACATAATATACTATTAATATTTATAATAACATTAAATGTGAAATAATGATATTTAACATCGTTTTTTCAAGAAAAACTGTTAAAATCTTCAAATGAGGGTACTTCCGGGTGACTAATTATAACCAAAATCTAATCAGCTCTTCACATGGATATAACGAAGAGGAATATGAAAGAATTATAATTTTTGGAATGGTAGTATTAGAGTTATCGCATTAGAAAATTTTGTCACACACAGACACGCACACCCACACACACACACACACACACACACACACACACACACACATATATATATATATATATATATATATATATATATATATATATATATATATATCATCGTAAAAATAGTAAAATCTTATTCGAGGGACCCTAAAACGTGCTTATTCATCAAAAACTCACCACCGAATTTTTTGACCAATGACAATACCTTCCTTACCGCAGAAGGTAAAAAATTGATAGGGTTGGACTGGTCCGAGAAAAGTTCTAACATTACGCATTTATTAGTAATTTTATTTCAATTCCACGGATGTCACTATAAATGAACAATACTTATAAAATTTCAAATTTGGTTTTACAGTTTACAGGTTACAAAACGTGCAAAATAAAATCTGAATTACGCGTAGAATTTTATTTTCTTCACCTTTTATTTAAAACATATTTATCGAAAATTAATTACATCTTAACCCGGCGTCGGCACGGTGGGCTTTAGTTACATTATTGGTATGTGGGGTATGGTATGAGTGTAGATTCAGGAAATAACGACAATATCGTGGGACAAGAATTAGAATCAGCTTCTGAGGCTGAAGAGAACCATCTTAGTGAAAGATCTGCAGATTCGAACACCGAACAAGAAATTTATGATTCAAAAATACCTATGTACCTCTGCTGAATCAAGAATAAAAGGACCGAGAAGAAACAACGAATATGTTGGAACAGATAGTTCGACAAGATGGTTTCAGCAGCATGGAAACTTAGCCCTAAAAAAGGTCTTTTATCCGTTTCCATCCTGCTGAGACCAGCTTTTCCAACATATTCGTTGCTTGTCTTGGGTCTTCTGTTTCTTTATTCAGCAGAGGCTGGTATGTCTGTATCATAAATTTCTTGTTCGGTTTTCGAATCTGCAGAATTTTCACTAAAATGGTTCTCTTCAACTTCTGAAGCTGGTTCTAATTCCGGGCTTACTATATTATCGTCATTTTCTGTTTCTGCCCATAACTTCAATAAGTTCTCATGCTCCTTGCCATAAGACATCATGCTAAAACATTAATTTGATTGTTTTCTAAAACTAAAAATAACAAATATAAATTTATCTGAAAAAGAAATTAAAAAATCTGGTGTGGCCAACACAATACTTCCCGCCATTTGCAGCCCGAGTCACAAAAAAGATTAGGTTAATCCTTATTTTTGGACTAGCGAATTTTATTCTAATTTTGACTGTTTATTTCTTAAAATTTAAAATGTAGTCTCATCTAATCCAAGTAACTACCTTTTTTTAAATCCCTCAACAGGATTAAATCCCAATAACAGAGTGAATTCACATTCACGCACATCCATGCCTTAGTGGGATTTGAACCCAAAGCCCCGAGGGCACTCATGACATGAGGCGTTGCTCTAACTATTGATCCAACGGAGCTATAATAAAATGAAGATTAATAGATCGATTCTGCTGACATCTGTAAATCTTACGGATCTGTAAATTTGTATATAATGAACAAAATCGCAACGAAAACTACCACTCTTATGCATAATTTTATATTAATCAAAAAAATGGATGCGTTTTTGTCAGTTTTTTACAAATTTACAGATCTGTAAGACTTACAGATGTGAACAGAATCGACCCATAAATTTTAAATACCGGAATAGAATAGAATTCACTAATCCAAAAATGAGGATTAGCCTAAACATTTTTGTGAATCGTTAATTTTTATTAATCTAGAAACATATCTACCTGCATATTTACTTATGCTGGAAACTGTACTCTTTTTAAAACGTTACTAATATTATTTTGAAATGATTAGTTCTTTGATAGTGACATTTATTTGTTAGTTACATACATTTGAATAACTGCGTTTTGTTTGTTTAAAGCGTAGACTCTGGGATTTAAATTATAGATAATTTTATAAATTAATCCATACAATATATAGAAAAAGTATTAATGCAAATCTATAGAAAATTTAATAATCTTTAATTTTTATAATAACATTAATCTCGAAAAAATAACATTTAAAGGTATTTTTCGAAGAAAAACTATTTTGACCCTCTAGTAAAGTGCCATTTCCGGTTATCCGATTTTCACCAAAATCTAACGGGCTCTTTCCATTACAGAAAAGATTCGAAATACAAGGTTTGAAAATTTTATGAATGATAGTATTTGAGTTAGAGTGGAGGATTTACACATACACACAGACATCATCGTAAGAATGTTAAAATTGGATTCTAGGGACCTTAAAACGTGGTCATTTACCAAAATCTCGATATGCGGGAGGTAAAAAATAAAATAAAAGTGCAAAATGTATGGTAGGGTATGATGCTAAATGCAATAATTACGGGATCCGTACGGTGGGGTATGAGCTGCGCGTACTAAATAAAACAATTCCTGTTCTGATATCAATAGCTTACCAACTGAGTCCAGGACATTTTTGTTTGCTGGAAGGGTTAATATGAAGATACATGAAGTCTAGTGGAGTTAGTGCTCGTTGGAGCTTTAATGTGTCGCTGTAAACTACGTTGGGGTAAATAATACCCCACCGTACCGACGCCGGGTTAACGAATAACAAAATAAACTAAGTGGATGTCCCGTTTAGTCCTCGTTACTACATAATAAATGAATTATTATTTGATAGTAATTAATTACAATTCTTTATAAATGTTTTCTGTAAATACGAAAGAAATAAATCGTTGCAAAATCTTCTTTATATAGAAAAGCAAACCACTCACCCTGACATCTGACCCTGCTATTGGCTCCGTCTGCCCTGTAGTTTATTAGACAGGGCTAAACTTGCACAGGTAGGGTTGATTTTACGGTTATGTTTTATTTGATTTTGGCAGGGGCGGGATTCATGGACCGTTTTTACCTTGACACTAATTTGATAGGGTGAGTTTGAGTTTTATGATGGAGTTGGAAGATAAAAAAAGCACCAGCCAGCGAGTTTAACTTTTAATGCGATTTGTTTACGATGGGTTGCCTTACATTTCAATTACTATACCCTGAGTCAGCAGGTGCGATTGATTATAGGATCAAGAAACACAAAATTGCATATTGAAACGTTTTGAACTCTGGGTTACGTTTTATAAAGTTTAGTGCTTGTATGGTAATCGTAAATATTTCTTAAGCCGGTATCCCACTGTAAAAATTTTGATAAAAATTTCTGTAATTTTTTTTATAAAAACGTTCCATGAAAAGTACTGCATCCCACTGTAAAAAAATTTACGCGTTTTTATGGAGTGTTGCATAACTCATGAAAGAGAATTGGCGCCAAAGATACAAGATATTACTAAACCTCATTTTGTAGCCGATGTTCTGCAGAGGTAGTTGCGTTTTGTAATTTCATTGTGAATAACGTCCATTCAAATAAAAAAATGTTAGCTGCAATAATTGTTGGAGTAATGGGTTACACAGTTATACAAAAAATAAAAAAATCAGAACATCGCTGGTGGACTAAATACAAATCGCAATGTTTAATTATCAGACGCACCAAATTACGAATAGAAGATGAAATAAATTACAGAAATTTTCTTCGAATGAAAGACCATTTCTTAAAAATCATGGACATGGTTCGAAAGTAAAGTAAGAAACGTGACACTCAATTAAGGCAGTGTATTTCGGCACATGAAAGATAGGCATTGTTCTATCTAGTGTACACATAAATTTTGAAAAAATTAATCCTTTTATCGTCACTACTTAAAGGGTACGACGCGAATATATAGGTGAATAAAGTCCATCTTAAAATGCTTGAACGAGGCGGATTTGTATGGGCTTCTCATTTACTTCATATTTTATTTTTGCAAATTTGTATAGGTAATTTAAAATACACTTTCTATAAATTGTAGATCAAGATATTTATACTAATACTACGTAAAATTATTGGTTGAAAAGAAATGCAAAGAATAACGCATGTAAATATTAAATAACTTTAATACTTATTTTTTTGATGTTGTATTGCCTCATTTATTATAAGATAATAACATTTAATAGTTGAAAATCGCACTTTGCCTGGCGTATTTATTATAATATTCAGGCGATTTTGTGTGTGTTATCAAACTTCTTCATTTCTATACAAATCAATTAAAACGCTGTCTGCTAAGGCAACCACACTACACATTTTGATTATTTTGATTCATATTATTTCCAATTTCAATATAAACAAACGCTCACCGCTGTTCAAATAATGTCAGAGAATAACAGCTGTCTTTAGAAAATGACTTTACCCATGGTTCAAGCAACCGCATAGCGCACGCCCGCATCAACTTCCAATCATAACGCAGCTTTCAACAAAATGAATACAGACTGCTGTATTTATGCGACGTCACATCAAAATTTTTACGTGACGTCATGGAAATACAGTTTTCATAAAAATTCTGTCAAAACGGTTTTTATAAAAATATTTACGTCCATTTTTATCAAAAAATTTACAGTGGGATACCGGCTTTATAAAAAATTTATTAATAAACCGGTTTGTTTACATATTTCGTTTCATCAAAATTATTTGCAATTTTTGTCAATTTGATATTATTAACCTTTTTGGATAGGCTCGAGGGTATTACACTACTTGTCATTTAGCAAAGTTATTGAAATCTTACATTTTATTGGTATAAATATAATACTAAAGTTTTAGCTTTAGAGTTTAGAGGGTTTCATATTGAATACTAGTGCCTGGATTCAATATTGTAAAAGAAATAGAAATTCTAGATGCTCACAATATTCGGTCATGAACCAACTTGGTCACGACTAAAATCAAGGAACAGTTTCCTCACTTCAGTGCATCCTATGACAGAGACCAATGTAACACGAGGGGGGTGCCGAGTAAAATGATGCTACTACTATTTACTGTTTACTGCTTCTTCTGCTACTAATTACTCCCAACGATGATACACTTTTCACTGATGACTGGTGATAAGGAGAACACACATAAACTTACACTTTACACTGATGAAAACTACGGAGATGAACAAATACCAGAGGTTATTCTAACGTGCAGTTGGAGACAAAATGTGCAGTAGGAAAAGCAAATTGTGCAGTGGGAAAATAAAATCTGCGCAGTTATTTTTCATTTATTACGAATAAACCAAATAAAATTTAAAAAAAAATAACTAAATATAAGAATTTAGGATTTATATACAGAATGTTTCTAAACCTGTCACAAATTTGAAGGGTATATACTGACCAAAATGAGTAAAAAAGTTTAATCAACATAGGTCCGATCAATAGTTTCCAAGATAAGGCAGTGAAAAATGAGTTTTTACGGAGTTTGCTATCACGAAAACTATACGTTACGACGTTTATTTAAAATAAAATTAAATAATTGTACTTTGTCAGTTGTTCTTCGATTTTTCGTTTTTCTCGAAAACAGTTGAAGATCAGACCTATGATGATTCAGCTTTTTTTTCTCATTTTGGTCAGTACTATATACCCTTAAAATTTGAGACACAGGTTTAGAAATGTAGAATCACTAAAATTGTGCCAGCTTTTCCCTCAACTTTATCTACAAACTCTTCGCTAGCCTCATCCTCATCAGTGGCATTGTCCTTAAGCAAAAATACCATTGTACCATCTTTATTGTTTGGCTTTAGGAGTTGGCTTGACTCTGTGCTTACGCTTATTTAACCACATCATTGTAGCTTGCCGTAGATCTCACTCTAACAGAGAAGACAAGCTATTCCGAGACACGATTTTTAAAGAATTGTTGGTACTTAAGTCTTTCCACATCCACACTATGCGGTTTGGCGGTCAAAATCCGCGCGAAAATTTAGTTGCCGTAAGGAATTCCGAAGAAATAGTTAAGAAGTTAATTAACTCTGGAAGCGTTAGTTTCCGCAACTTTTCTATTTCTTCCATCCAACTTGAATTGAGTTAAACAAAGATCTTTCCCTAAAATATTATAAACTAATTCTCTGTTCCATTTAAGCCATTCGATATTGCAGAGAATAGGGAATAGTTCTCACCTCTCTGATTGGCTGAAATTGGAGACAAGAGACAAGTTTATCTAATGCAATTTCGACTACTTAAAATTGGCGTTGATGCGAGCGACATCTGCTGAATGGCTTAAATGGAACAGAATAAACAGCGATTTATTTCCTATATGTGCAGTGGAAAAAAATCCTTAGAATAACCCCTGACAAATACTTGTGTTTTCCTTATCACCAGTCATCATTGAAAAGTGTATCATCGTTGGGAGTAATTAGTAGCAGAAGAAGCAGTAAACAGTAAATAGTAGTAGCATCATTCTACTGGGCACCGCCCTCGTGTTACAGTGGCGCAGTCAACGGGTAGGATAATGAGAGTAATGTTTTACTCTTATTTATCCAAAAAGATCTTACGTTAGTTTTAGAATTATTAGTTTGTGACCGAGGAGAGGGTACTTGGTGTACAGTATGTATACATTTGCGACCACGACGCCAGCGATGATACAGCAACCCAGGCCGTATCAGCCGTCACCAGACATGCTTGAGGTATTGCTTGCAATGAATACGTTCTCTGGTGATGGCAGTGTGGGAGAATATATCCACAACCTGGTAGCAGCCAGCAGACGATACGGCTGGGATGAAGTTTTCCTCGGCAGTGCAATAGTGTTCAGGCTCAGGGAATTGTATTTTGAAATTCCATTGTATAAGCGACCTACCACTGGCACAGATATGGTGCGTTGGTTAGAAATAACCTATGCAGAACGCACCATATTACCACCATCATTTTTTCCGGTTTGTACGCCAAGTTTTAATGGTCCAGCATGGACGCACCAGGTTTGCGCACCGCAGGCGCCGTTAGATTCGTTGTCTCCAAGGCATGGAGTGCACGATTTGCCAGTAGGGAGGATCAGTTTAGAAGAAATTTAGTCCTTGCTGGCAATAGAGGATTGTTTTGCGGTGGTAGACATACCACGACCAAGAAGTTCTTGTTCTCACGAAGTCGTGGACGCTAGCCATCAAAGCGTCCACCAGTCAGTTAGTGTATCATCGTTGCAGTTATCAGTATGAGTATCATCATCCTCATCAAGAACCAGTATCATCGCAGACACCCTCTCGTGTTACACCAAGACTGCAACATGACGCTTAATGTGGGATGATACATTAGCCAGAAGATAAAGCAATGGGTATCCTTCCAGATGAGAAACTACCACCAGGTAATGATCAGAAATGGCCCATTTGGAAATCGTTAAATCGCCCCACGAAGTCAAGTAGGAAAATGTGCAGTAAACATGTTCAACTGGGGGTACCAAGCAGAACCCACTTTATGTCATTGTGGTCAAGAACAAACAATGGCCCACCTGCTCACATGAGCCAATTTAGAAGAGGAAAGTACGAGAGAAGATCTGGCTAAAGCAACACCAGCTGCTATAAACTGTGCAATTTTTTAGTTGAATATTATTTAGCTAGCAGAGTTGTCATGAAAAAACCCAGCCCAAAAAAAACCCTGTGGGTTTTAACAGTCTATTATTAGAAAACAAGCCATTAACCGTTTAAACATATGAAAAATAAAATAATAAAAATTAAACACACAAATCACGTATCACAAAAAATAATCAAACCTCGATATTTTGTTTAGGTATATTATTTTGCTTTTGCTTTGTTTTTGTTTACATACAAATAAAAGAATTATTATTAAAATTGTGGCTGTTTCCTGTTTCAGTGTTGTACAGCGAAAATATTTATTGTGGTTGTAGATTTACCGCAATATGCTACCATATATTGTTTATAAATCAATAAATTTGTTTTGAAAACTGATATATTATGGAAAATGTAAATAAATTGTACATTTTCCGCTCGTAATATTTTATTGGCAAAAAGACCACAAAATGAAATATCTATATAATATGAGTACGAGATGTAGAATTTTACAGAACGTTATTTCTGTTTTTAAAATAACATTTTAGTTTTTTTTTCCTGTATGCAATAATAATTTAACAAGTAAAGCAAACATGTTTGAAAGAAACGAAAATAAAACTGTTTCGTAATAGTTAAATACATGTTCTTTCTTAACATAAGAATTTCGTTTTACTTGTAGCAGTCAACGAACATTAAAGAAGGATTATACCGCTTAAAGTTTGTAGGAACTTTAATTTCTTAGAAATTTGTTCATTCCAACATCTATATACTTGTTGTTATTAAATTTTAATCCTTTACTAAATTACAAGTATTAAGCGGATCAATACGATAAAATGAATACAGTGTTATATGAATTGTTAATAGGTTTGTCAATTCAATATCTACATTGGAGTGGAACTTAAAGGATGTCAAGTCGAATATTAACCGGGCCGCCTTTAAGTGGTTCCAAATAAATAATAGTATATTGTGTCATTAGGAGTAAAAGTGATACTTTGTGTGGCGAGCATGGAAGTCTGGACGACGAGGGAAGCGAGTCGGACAATTGCATGCGAGGCACACAAAGACACTTTTATTCCGAATGACACATTAATTTTTTTTTCAAACGCACTACTTTTCTTTTTATTCGCTAGTTCTATGTAGTTTCTATGGATATTTATTTATTTTATTTCTACGCCGGCGGAGTATAAATAGCTAATTTCTACGCCGCCGGAGTAGAAATAGCTAATTTCTACTCCGCCGGCGTAGAAATTTCCAGCGGTGTAGAAATGAAACTTCTACCTTGTGAAACAAGCCATAAAAATGCCATTTCTACGCCGTTTGAAAAAAAAAATGCCGGAAATGATTCCGCTTAATAGCAATTTTGACAGTGCCTAAATAAACTTGATTTTTCCCATTTAAATAACATTGGCTCGTACCACGAGCACAGTTTTAACCAAAACGCTGTTTTAAGAAATGTCAAATTACATTATTTAATATTTATAATAATAACAAATTTATCAAAATATGATTTTAAAGCAGAACATGGTTTATAATCAAACAAATATTTTTAAAAAAATCGTTCTTTATACATAAGGGCGAAATTAAATATTGAAATTTGATTTTGACATTTCATAAAACAGCGTTTTAGTTAAAACCGTGCTCGTGGTACGAACCATTGGGTTTTGACATATTTTAGAACTTTATTTTTTCCGAGGCAATAAGACCGAGAATACGTAGATAAATTTTAAAGTCCGCAGTCATTATTCTTAAGATAATTGTAGATGGTTAAAAATTCACAGAAAAGCCCAAAAAGCTATTCTCCATTCGAATTAAAAATAAGGATTGGGACTTCAAATTTTGTCCACATATTCTCGGTTCATTCTAGTATACAGGGTGTTTGTCGTAAGTCTGGCACCAAGAATATTTCATTTATTTTGAGAGATACGAAAAAAATGTTAATAAGTAAACTTAAATTACATAAAGAGGCTCATAAGATGATCATTGTAAGAATTTTGTATCACTTCCGGTTATAGCGAAAATGGGTACAAATTTGAATCTAGCACAGGGAATCGGTATTTTTATATTTTATTCCAAAATGTACATAGAATTAGCTTTACAGCGATACCCAAATATCATAGTTTTTCTTCAACCATTTCAAAATGGCGACCATTTATTTTCAAAATATGTATTAATAAAATGCCATACAAAATTAAATATAGCTCGCCCTGAAACAATTTTAATACCTTAAATTAAATCACAAAATTGTTAGAGCACTTCAACTTTATGGAAAGAGGTGTCACAGGGACGCACACAGGATATTTTTTTGGGGGCGGTCCAAATAACCTTGCAGGAATAAAAATCCGCTTTAATGCTATTCGGATTTTGGATAACAAAATTATAAAATTGTTTCTTAAAACAGGCTTTTAAACAAGTGTGAATAGAGGCTTATCATAGTTATGAGGTTATAAGATGAATTATCGTCGACAAATTATAATAGTTTAAATATGTTATTCAAAAATGTAAGTACATACTCTTGTCCATTTAAACGAGGTATATCAGTACGAATTAGTAGGCCACTTATTGTTCCCGCCCAAACATTTTTTAATGAAATTTTTTACAGCATGAGTATTTTCGTCTGTCAAAATATGTGTATTGTGCACAATAAAGACACCTGTTCTAGTAAATCCAGCCTTATCAGAGAACAATACAAGCCATTTGCAAAATTGAAGTTAGCTATGTATTGCAAACATTGAACTTTTTGCACGTGGTATGGATATAACTGTTTGCTTTTTTAAAATTGTCATAACATGTCATAAGTGACACTCCGTACTGCGATAATCTCGAAGATGTACAAATGTGCGAACAGAAGAATTACTTGACAAAGGTTCCGTCTAAATGCGTTGGCAACCCCATGAGAGTGTCTTTATGTCTGTCACAAAGTAAAATGTAGTACAAATACGAATAAATAAATAAATAAACCATAGGTAAGTAATTACAATGTATGTTTACTCGCTATTCGCAAAAGTTAAGCATTTTGACAGAATTTACCTTATAAACAAGTTTACTACTAATGTCAAAATTTAATTGCAACAACTAACAGGGCTGTTAATTACTAAAACAAAATTTTTCATAGCTATTGCTACTGCATTATATTATTAGAACGACTCGTCATTTACTCTCGACGAGTTATATTACTCGTTAAATTTAATGTACTTATTTTATATACACCCTGTATAATAGTTGTCAATTTTAGGGGCGGTCCGGACCTACTGGATCGCCCCCCTGTGTGCGCCCCTGAGGTGTCATAACAAATGTAGATAAATACTTTTCTTTTGTTTTAAGGTAATAAAATTGTTTCATAACTTGCTATGTTTAATTTTGTATGTAATTTTATCAGTACTTATTTTGTTAAAGTAAAACTATGATATTTTGGTATCACTGTGAATCTAATTTTATGTACATTCTGAAAAAATACATGAAAATACAGATGCCCTATGTTGTACCGATTTCCGATAAAATCGGAAGTGATGCAAAATTCCTACTATGGTAATCTTATGAGCCCCTTTGTCTAGTTTAAGTTTCTTCTTCATACGGATGCAACGAAGAGGAATATGAAAGAATTATAATTTTTGGAATTGTAGTATTAGAGTTATCGTAGACGAAAATTTTGTTACACACACATACACGCATACACACACACACACACACACACACACACACACACACACACACGCACATACAGACATCATCGTAAAAATAGTCAAATCGTATTCTAGGGACTTTCAAACGTGCTTATTCATTAAAAACTTACCACCCAATTTTCTTCCTTCCTTGCCTATAGGGAACGGAAGGGTAAAAACAAGCACTTAGACCGTACGAAATTCCTCTATTCATTATTTATCCATAACCGTCATAATTTATAATAAATAAGCAAAACTGTTCTGATCTCATAAGAACCAATTTTCATTACCCTTTTCCTGGCATCATTTTTCAAATGTTGTGGAGTAGACTTACCGGTCAACCGGGCACGCAGGAGTGCGTGAGGCGTTAGCAGGAAGCAGGAGTAGACATGGCCGGATTGAAATGAAAAATAACAGGCGATGACAGGCTTGTAAGCTGCGGTGACATATGAGGACGAGGCTAATAAATCTAACCACGTACGCAGGGCAGGAAAGAACATGTTGCAACCTGCAGAAAGATTCAAGATGGGGAAAGAATGTGAAGGAGAATAATGGGCAGCTATATAAAAATACAAATATATTTCTACGCATATATTTTGTCTTTGTGGGATGCAGTAGGTTTATTCATAGGTAGATAATCTTATATATATATATATATATATATATATATATATATATATATATATATATATATATATATATATATATATATATATACACGGGGTGGTGACTTGAATGACGCAGCATAGGGGTTTCCATGGTAAAATCTTAATGTGCAGTTATTTGCTCCCCTAATTATTTTAGAGCAAAATTGTATTTAGGTTTTTGCTACAGGAAAAAATACTGTATCCGAATATGCTAATGTTGATAATTTTTCAATTTCCGGAACCGAATAAATAGTCGAAAACAATAATAACATTTTTGCAAATATCATTGATGCCATGGAATAAAAGCGCAAACATCTGTCACTACTTAGGCCCGGGCCACATTATGCGTTTTAGCGGGACCGGTAAAACCGCATCCGGTTAAATGGGATGGATCATATAGCGTCCACATATATCGCGCTAAACAGGACGGCAGCATTGACAATCCGATTCGGGCACAGTCTGACCAATGCCTGATTAGTGCAGAGCCCAAATAGTATACGTTGTCTATTAAAAAACAAAACCAGACCCTTGTGAACGCTCGCATTATTTCCAATATGTTGTGTTGTCATGCGGCAAATTGACCGTCCGGTCAAATCGCAACATGCTGTGGTAGTATCCGGCAACCGGACCGCAAACGCATAGGTGTGGACGCATTCATTTAAAACAATAAGTTGTTGTCTTCCCGGTCAACCGGTCCCGTTAAACCGGTCCCGCCAAAACGCATAGTGTGGCCTGCGCCTTAAAGAAATCTTAAATTTCGTTTTCGTCAAATTACATTATTGTAATCAACTATTACATTGTTGTCATCAACACTACAATAAAGGTGTTTTCTTTATCCTTGTTTTGAAAATAATAATTTTAAACGTCAAGATTCTTTGACAGATGTTTGCACTTTTATTTAAATTTTTGTTCCAAGGCAACAATAATTTTTGTAAAAATGTTATTATTGTTTTCGACTATTTTTACGGTTCCGGAAATTGAAAAATTATAAACAATAGCATATTTGGATGCAGTATTTTTTGTGTAACAAAAACTTAAATACAATTTCGCTTTAAAATAATTAGGGGAGCAAATAACTGCACATTAAGATTTTACCATTGAAACCCCTATGCTGCGTCGTAAAAGTCACCAGCCTGTATATATATATATATATATATATATATATATATATATATATATATATATATATATATATATATATATATATATATTTGTATATATATATGTATATATATACTCAGGCACGCAGCCACGAGACCTCTTTGGACATAGGATATAAATATACTTATAATATTATATATATATATATATATATATATATATATATATATATATATATATATATATATATATATATATATACCGGGTGTCTTAGGCCGACCGACACATGGGCGATTAACATGTAAAATTAGTTAATTGTGAATAGTATCTCCCCAGTGCAAGATATTAAGATGAAATTTTGCATGCTTATCCGGGGATACTATTTCTATGGATTTCAATTCAAATCAGTCAATTTACAAGTGTAATATTAGAATAAATTAAGAAAAATTGTAGAAGTACCATGAATGTTATTCATATCTTGAAAATAATAGTATCTAAGCAAAATAATAAATAAATCTTGTTACGTACAATGTATCCACTTTATTAAATTAAATATTAATAAAAGATTAAAAACATATTAATAATAAAAATTATTTTGAAAAGAAAAAATTAAAAAATAAATATTGCTGTCGGTTGGTTTCGAACCCGACTCTCTAAATTGTGAAGCGCGCACGTTATCCCTACTCTATCAGAGCTGTTGCTTAGATACCATTATTTTCAAGATATGAATAACATTCATGGTACTTCTACAATTTTTCTTAATTTATTCTAATATTACACTTGTAAATTGACTGATTTGAATTGAAATTCATAGAAATAGTATCCCCGGATAAGCATGCAAAATTTCATCTTAATATCTTGCACTGGGGAGATACTATTCACAATTAACTAATTTTACATGTTAATCGCCCATGTGTCGGTCGGCCTAAGACACCCGGTATATATATATATATATATATATATATATATATATATATATATATATATATATATATATATATATATATAATATTATAAGTATATTTATATCCTATGTCCAAAGAGGTCTCGTGGCTGCGTGCCTGAGTGTCTGGTCGCGAATCTGGGGAGCCGGACCGACAGCAAATATTTCAAATTTTAAATAGCACAAAATAGACCATTGTGGTGCACACTCCACGCCAGCAATGAGTGCCCGTGAGATAACGCTTGGTAAACGCCCGCACGGTACAAATATATCATCATTATTATCAAAATCTGTGTACAAAGCAGATTTGCACACCCAGCAATACCCCTAAAAAAATATTCCTTTATTTGTCTTCAAAATGTACTCAAACTGCAAACTTCACTGCTTCATCGTCACTGAAACGGCGCCCCCGACGATCCTCTTTCAAATTTCCAAACAGATAGTAGTCACTGGGGGCTATATCTGGACTATAAGGAGCATGATCAATTTGTTCAAAACCGCAGTCACGAATCGCAGCTTGCGCAATTGCAGCAGTGTGCACGGATGCATTGTCATGTTTCTAGTTAGTTTACCACATCTTATTTCCCGAATGCAATTTATGCAGAAGATCTGCATAATATGCGCCATTGAATGTCGTGTTACGCTCTTTAAAGTCTATTAGAATCCCAAAAGATTGTTGCCATCAGCTTTTTTGTCGACTGGCAGACCCTGAATTTTCTTGGCGGTGTTTCTCCTTTTCGCATCCATTCCATCAACTCCCTTTTGGATAAAGGATCATAATAGAGAACCATAGTTTCATCTCCTGTGGCAATTGTCTTCAACACCTCGGTTGGGTGTACATCATATAGCTTCAAAAAGTTTTGAGCACATTCAACACGATGTTGGCGCTGAACTGCTGAGAGATGTTTGGGAACCTTGCACTAACTTTATTCATTCCTAAATGATCGTGGATCATTCGACGAATGCTTGTATCAGAAAGCCCCGTCATTTGAGATATTTCTTTCACCTTCAAGCGTCGGTCGCCTAATACTATAGATTTTCAATAAGGGCAATATTGTCGTCCGTCACCACCTCCGACGTCTTTCCCGTTCTGATGTCATCTTCCCAGGATTCCTACCCAAATCGAAACCGTTTCGACCAATCTTTTACCACAGAATAAGACGGTGAATTTTTCCCATAAACGCCGATCTTTGATATATTGAAGAGAAAGGCCTTCTCGGTTAAAGAATTTCGTGACTTCAGACATTGTGATAAACGAGTGACAATTATTAGAAAAATAATTGACTTAAAATTCATTTTTGTTTTCTCCCAGGCTAATAAGACTTGAACTGACGTGTTAGAATATATTGAGCTGCTGTAATACTTCCATCTATATCAGGTTGGAAATTTTTGGCGCTGCCTTCAATGCCAAATTGCCATAATAGCTCAGTCAAATTGGATAAATAGAAAACTGATCGAGTTATGGAGTTTTGAAACTTGGCACAGTTATTCCTTGATGTGTACAGGCTGTCTCATTTTCGATGTTTTTTTAAGGTATCTCGGGTAATATTAATGATAGATCAAAACCGTTTGCACATTGCAGGGTCAACTCTTCCAAAAAAGTTTAATAGTCACCACAGGAATTTTCGATCTTCTTTTGTTTCTGAGCTAAAGGAAAAAACTCGTTTTTCGCTTATTTTGAAAATATATCATATCTTATTTATTATGATAATTAGAGAAAAATTGTTTTTACAAAACTTTTACCGTTTGTTATATAGAATAAAATGGCGTAATTAGATTTTTTGAAAATTTAATAATTCTCGAGATATAACGCAAACATTTGATTTTTTAAATGGGAACCTATGTTGAAAATAAACTCGTCTTTTTTGCTTACTTTATAAGCTTTTCAATGATATATAACAAGTCTACATTCTTTTGTTTAAAACATTAATAAAAGACGAATTATTAATTTATTGGGGTGAAAATATTGGAAATTACTAAGAAACAAATGAAAAAAATTATTACAGATCATCATTTGTTTATTTTAATTCTATATCTATTAATTGTGTTCTCAAAATTATTCTTAACCAATTTTTTTCGGGTTAGTTAAATTACTATTTATCTACGTTATAGTTAGCTTTGACACAATCCGAAAAAATAGTTTAATATGCTTTTGAAGTAAATAAATTGAAAAAATAAGTAAAACTGAAACAAATACTATTAGAAATATGCAAATGATGATCTATAAGAGATTTTTTTTCATTTGTTTCTTAATAATTTCCAATATTTTCACCCCAATAAATTAATAATTCGTCTTTTATTAATGTTTATAACAAAAGAATGTAGATTTGTTATATATCATTGACAAGTTTATAAATTAAGCAAAAAAGACGAGACTATTTTCAACATAGGCTCCCATTTAAAACATCATAAGTTTGTGTCATATCTCGCGAATTATTAACTTTTCAAAAAATAAAATTACGCCATTTTATTCAATCTAAAAAACAGTAAAAGTTTTGTAAAAACAATTTTTCTCTGACTATCATAATAAATAAGATATGATATATTTTCAAAATGAGCGAAAAACGAGTTTTTGCCTGTAGCTCAGAAACAAAAGAAGGTCGAAAATTCCTGTGGTGACTATTAAACTTTTTTGGAAAAGTTGACCCTGCAATGTGCAAACGGTTTTGATCTATCGATAATATTACCCGAGATACCTTAAAAAAAACATCGAAAATGAGACAGCCTGTACATAAAAAAAAAATCCCAGGGAGGGGGTGAGCGGAGGGTTTGGGACCCGTTTAAAAGTGTTCTTTTCATTAAGCAAGATATATAGTAGGCTATAATAATGTAAATACGTGCATACTTGCTTAACTATAGCCTATCTCACTTTAAGTATATTATGTTTGTAAAATTTGGTACCTATATTTTAAAGGGTTGCACTTGAATATATAAACAAGTATTGCAGTGGAATAATTACTATTTTAATTAGTAAATTGGTAAAATTTAATTAAAATGAAACGGGTGAACGATATTTGATTTGAACATGAGATATTTTGCAATTAAATGTGTTTAATTTTAGTTCAGTCAAGTTATACAGACTTCGTTGCAAAAGGTCGGGTATCTATAATTTTTGGATATGTTGTAAGAACCATGGCCAATGATAAGAAACCAATTTTGCAGAAACGAAAGCCCTGTGCTACCAGAGTTATAGGGAAAAAATCTGATGTGTCCAGCACATTACCTTCCGTCAGTTAAATGAGGTATTTACTAAACTTCTACCGGTGAAATGTTACCGGTAAACAGTTTTTATCAGGTTATAGCTACCAGAATCGATATTTTAAGAACGCAAATGGTAAACAGGGTAGATCCATAACCTATGAAAAAATTTGAAACAGGTTAGAAATTTGACGCAGTTAACAAACTGAGCAGAGTTCTCCTTTGAACACATTTCCACTTTTAACGCGCGCGCTTCGCTTTACATCACTACCTTTTTTGAGATTAGATTCTTCATGAATGCGGTAGATGGATCTGGTAGATATTGAACAATTTTCGAACACGGTAACATTTTACCAGTCGTGTTTTCGAACACAGTCGGTAGATGCGGTATCTACCGGTAGAATTTTCGTAAATGCGTATGCATTTTATATAAAATTCATACAGAAAGTTCCTTGCAAAAGATTTTAAATTTCTTGTATGTACATTACCTTTCGACAGTTGTATGTATTTTATACAAATTCCATACAGAAAGTTTCGAGCAAAAAGATCCTATATTTCGAGTAAAATTATAACACACATACTCGTATACTACGAATTATGTCAATTGCACTTGACACTGACATTTTTCAATCAGAATTTTCTTAATATAGCAGCTGTTATAGCATAGCTGGCTAATATATGATATTTAATTTCTTTATAATTTTTAACTGTACATCCATTTAATATTAAGTATAAAATGCAATCAAATCGTATAGAGAATAAAATATTCTTCAATATTTATAATAACATTAAATGTGAAAAAATGATATTTAACATCGTTTTTTCAAGAAAAACTGTTAAAATCTACAAATGAGGTTACATCCGGTTGACCAATTATAACCAAAATCCAATCAGCTCTTCATATGGATGTAACGAAGAGGAATACGAAAGAATTATAATTTTTGGAATTTAAGATGGATAGCTAAATTCTTTTCCTGCTTCATTCATTAAATAGTTCGTTTTATAATATAATATGTTTTAAAATTTCTTTTCAATATATTATCTTTGACGCGGAACTACGACGAAGCATAAATTGTTAGAATGCAATACGATCGATAAAGAGAGCGGTACGGGGGCGAGGGATTTGTATCGTGTAACATTTCGACCGGATGGAATTTCGATCGCGTGGAATTTCGACCGCGCGAGATTTCGACCGCTCGAGATTTCGACCGCGTGGAATTCGACCGCGCGAAACGCACTCTGCGACCGGCTTCAGTATCCTAAAATCCTCCTTCCAGAAGCTCAGATTTCAAACCGACTTCTGCGGCAGTTATGATACTCATGACAATCCTAGGTATGTTAATAGCTATAATTTTGAAACAGCTGTATATATTATTCATTCCCAATTTGTTAACATAAGACCCAATTATTAAATTGTAACAAAATACGCAGTTTTAGTCCGTTGAAGCTAGCGTGTAATGAAGAAAAAGTAGTCTACAAATTGAGTAAGTTGATAAAGCGAAATGTCACGAAGCAACAGCGTCGGCTGACCTGGTACCCTTTAAATGGAGGTAATTAACATCGGCTGTTCCTACGGACTGTGTGCAATTAAACATAATACATTTACAAATAATATTAATAGCGTATCATTCTCTCACACACTCATACTCACTTAGTATAAATGAGGAAATGTAATTATGTTACTCATATTAATATGATGATGTTACTGATATATTCGTACAGTAATTTCTTTATGAGTTGTATTAAATATCGTTTGGGTAATGGCGAGGGTAATGGTAAATGATTTAAGCTATAATCAAATTTTATTTGCAGTAGTTTAATATATGAGAATGGTTTTAATTACGTACAAACAGTAAATGCTAAATATCTTTACGGAGGATGAATATGAGAATTCGTTATATACTGGTTGTCCGAAATATAAAACGCCCTGCATGGGGATTTCAAAAACTATTAAGAAATACAAAGTTGGTTAAATGAGACAAAAAAAATCCCATTAGGAGACCATTTCAGAGGTGTATTTTTGTTTGCATAGATCACTAGATATAGGCGAAAAAGTCAATTTTACAGTTTTTCATTTTTACCTTCCGTCACCTTTAGGTAAGGTGTGCGTGTGAGTGTGCGTGTGTGTGTAATAAAATTTTCGTCTACGGTAACTCTAATACTACAATTCCAAAAATTATAATTCTTTCGTATGCCTCTTCGTTGCATCCATATGAACAGCTGATTAGATTTTGGTTATAATTGGTCAACCGGAAGTACCCTCATTTGAAGATTTTAACAGTTTTTCTTAATGTTATTATAAATATTAAAGAACATTGTATTCTCTATATGATTTGACTGCATTTTATACTCCATATTAAATGGAAGTAGAGTTATATAATTATAAAGAAATTAAATTTCATAAATTAGCCAGCTATGCTAGAAACAGCTACTATATTAAGAAAATTCTGATTGAAAGATGTCAGTGTCAAGTGCAATTGACATATTCGTAGTATATTTGTGTTACAATTTTACTCGAAATATAGGATCTTTTTGCTCGAAACTTTCTGTATGGAATTTGTATAAAATACATACAACTGTCGAAATGTACGTATGAGAAATTTAGAATCTTTTGCAAGGAACGTTCTGTATGAATTTTATAGAAAATACATAGGCATTTACGAAAATTCTACTGGTAGATACCGCATCTACTGACTGTGTTTGAAAACACGAATGGTAAAAAGTTACCGTGTTCGAAAATTGTTCAATATCTACCAGATCCATCTACCGGATTCATGAAGAATCTAATCTCAAAAAAAGGTAGTGATGCAAAGCGAAGCGCGCGCGTTAAAAGTGGAAATGTGTTCAAAGTAGAACTCTGTTCAGTTTGTTAACTACGTCAAATTTCTAACCTGTTTTAAATTTTCAAATTTTTTCATGGATCTACCCTGTTTACCACTTGCGTTCTTAAAGTATCGATTCCGGTAGCTATAACCTGACAAAAAGCTGTTTACCGGTAACAGTTCACCGGTAGAATTTTTTTAAATACCTCATATAACTGACGGAAGGTAATGTGCTTGCCACATCAGATTTTTTCGTACTAGTTTCTATTGTGAAATAATACTGGGTTCTGGTTTTTACCTCTTTGTGGCACTTTTTTATTTTATTTCCTTTCCTTGTACATAGCAAAGGAAGTATTGTAATCGCGAAAAATTTCGGTTATCAGATTTCAATGGAAATATACATTTTGGCTAATTCATTGTGACGTTCGTACATATGTCGCATAACTCAAAAACGTTAAGCCGTAGAAAGTTGAAATATTGTATTTAGATTTTCTTTCGTTGTACTTTTTAAATGTTTTAATGCACCATTCCACACGATGTTGCTTTTGACCATCATTTAAATTATGAGGTATCCAACGGTAACAAACTTTCCTGTCTTTTAGATGATCGAGCAAAATTTTATTTATAGCGGTCACTCCAATGCCCAAAGTAGCCCGTATAATTCTGTATGTGACAATGTGACACGGTTGTCTTCTTTAATCATTGTGCGAATAGCAGCTATGTTTTCATCCGTAAGTGCAGAAATTGGCCGATCTTCGCGTAAATCGTCATTGAGAGAAACTCGATGAAATTTAAATTCATTGTACCAGCTGTGAACAAATCTGATACTAGGTCCTTTATTTTCAAAAGCATCCTGAAGCTTTTCGATGCATTGTTTTGGAGAGAGCAAACTTTTAAAATTGTAAAATATCATGGCTAGGATATTTTCTCTCGTTAACTGCATTTTCAGTACGACGTGCGTACTTTAAAACTGCATGGAAAATTACTGATAACAGATAATGAATTGTAACAAGAACTGCCATGCTACCTAAGGATGTACTTTTGTTTTGCCATGCATATATTTTTCGTAGCTACCTTGGTTACATTTGTTTGCAGAAACTTTCGGTGCTACTTTCGTACAACAAAAAGTTATTTCGGAAATTAACCAAATAAAAAATAATATTTCATAAAAGGATGTTAGCAATGATTACGATAAATTATATTTATTGCAGAAAAGAGTTCTTTATTTAGTTTTTATGCAAACGCTGATAGTCCAAAAATTTTTTACTAGAATAATAATTGTGCAGCAATCTGAATTCGTCTAAACACTCATACTGACAGTACGGAAGGTACTGAGAACTTTAACCTTGGCGAAAGAACAACAGTAATTTAAATTTTCGTCGGTTGCGGACGACGCCACTTTGTGGTTTTAGGGTTAAAAATCTGGTGTGGCCAACACAATACCTCCCGCCATGTACCGCCCGAGTGAAAAAAAGATTAAGCTAGTCCTTATTTTTGGAATAGTGAATTTTACTCTAATTTTGGCTGTTTATTTCTTAAAATTTAGTCTAATCTAATAAAAGTAACTAGGTACCTGTTTTGATAACAAAATGAAGATTAAATTTTAAATACCGGAGGAAAATAGAATTCACTAATACAGAAATGAGAATTAGCTTGAACTTTTTTGCAAATCGTTAATTTTTATTAATATAAATACATTCCTACATAATTACATATGCTGTATTGATTTCCTTTCCTATTGTTCTATTTATTTTTTTCTTTTTAAAACGTTACTATTATTAATTTGAAATGATTAGTTCTTTGACAGTGACATTTATCTGTCAGTAACATACATTTGAATAACTGCGCAACCAAGGAGTTTTGTTTGTGTAAAGCGTAGGCTCCGGAATTTAAATTATAGATAATTTTATAAATTTATCCATAAAATATATAGAAAAAATATTAATGCAAATCTGTAGAAAATTTAATAATCTTTCATTTTTATAATAACATTATTGTCGACAAAATAACATTTTTATATTATGCGTTTATAATGAAGTCATTACGATACGCAATTGCGTGTCGTAATGACCTTCATTTCAATACGCAATTTTTTGTTTTAGACGGTTGGTACTAGATGACGTTTCTTTAACCCATTTTCACCTAATTTATTTTTAGTTAATTGACAATTCATTTTAATAATATAATGTCGAAATTATTTTTTTTTAGGGAAGATTATTTACATGAAAATATACAAATGGTTACAAATATAATCACAAATTGAGTAAGTAAATGTTATTGTTGAAGGCGCAAAATATAAAAAATAGTATAAAGAACTCATTTTATAAGACTTTCTTTTGCGCTCGTTTTCTAAATTTTGACGCGTACGAAAAAACATGTCTTATAAAACACGTTCTTTAATATACTATTAAGGGTCCTTTCGAATGACGAGATTGGTGCGCTACGCACACCTTTGCTAGTTTGCGTTTTCAAACTTTATTTATGGTATTATTAATTTGAAAACTTAATTTCCTTGTTATAAAAGCCTTGAGGAATGGCGCTTAACCAAAACTAAATTCATTTACTTATTTATAACAAACATTTTCAGCGTTAAAAAGTTAGAAAAAATGCACTTTTTCATCATGATAAAAAATGATTTAATTTATATTTTTTTAATAAATTTTCAGCGTAGCGACAAAGTATAAACCTTTATCTTTCAAATGTATTTAGAAAAAATACTTAATGTTTAGAATTAAACTAGAAAAAAGCTAACCAATAAGCATCTATAATCACAGATTTGTCGCATCGAAATGTGGTGCCACCACTCGGCAATCCCTTGCAATCAACAAGCTCCGCCCATAAGCCTCTGGCAGCATGACATTCAGATAGATTTCTTAGATTTTCGTTTCCTAGACCACGTTTAAAAAATTATAAAATATTTTTCCTATTTCGATTTTTTATATTTATAATTAAATATTAGATTTCAGTAAATAAATAAACACAATTCATTTTCTTCAATTTAATTTTTCTTTCGAAATACTCATGTAAATTTCAAGTGTTAAACACCCATCATCGGAGTACAATTTTAATAATTACAAATAAGAAACTTTATATACTTAACAAATTATTAATTATTACATCTTAAACATATTGGCTAATCCTAAAATAGTGGTTGTGGTTTACAAAAGTTGAACTTTGGTGACCTCAAGTTACGGTATTTACTTGCAATTCTATAATCTGAACTAATGACGGGAAAGATAACAAATTTGGGTATCTTTGGCTATTTAACTAATTTTAAGAACCGTTTATCCAGTGGTGCCCGGTCAAAATTCAACAAATTATCTTTTTATTTTTCTTGCATATACCATCCAACATATTTTAATTTTTTTTATTGTAGCAACTATTAATCAATCAAGTTAGATTTTTCAAATTTATGTCCTGTTTCAAGTTTATGGACCTGAAAATATTTTTACATTTTTCATAGTACATAATGTTCTTTAAACCTAGTTAGATTGTTTCTTTTTGTTTGTTATAATTTAGTACAGTATGAACAAGTAATGGAATAAATTCCGAATTTCATATTCACTTCGATTTTATCTAAATTGTTTGCTATTAAGTTTATACCTCTCACTAAGAGAGGTATTAAATTCATGCTAAAAATCGCATATCCAGATTTTAGTGAATAAGCACGTTTTAAGGTCCCTAGAATCCGATTATAACATTTTTACGATGATGTCCGTGCGTGTGTGTGTGTGTGTGTGTGTGTGTGCGTGTGTGTGTGTGTGAGAGTGTGGATTCGATAAATATAAATTCATTATTATATCTTCTATAGATTTAGAGATAAAGAAATGTATATAAAATAATTTGATGTAAAAAATCTAAGATCAAACTACTTCAAGACAAAAAATTCAAATGTTTGTAATTGACACATAAATGTCACTGTCAAAAATATTTGTATGCCACTGTAAAAAATATTTGTACATCATTATGAAGATTATGAAAAAAAGTCAACAACGCAAAAGAATATATGTAAAAAAGAATATAAAAGAAATTTGGAAAAAATTACGAATATAAAGAAAAAGAAAAGGAAAGTAGAAAAAGAATATTTCAGGATATTGAATATAAAGAAAATGTAGGTATTTTACAAAATTTATATTAAAATATCCTATAGATTTTGCAAATACGTGTGATAATTATTTTGTAGTGGGACATAAATATATGTATTTGTATTTAAAAATATTTTTTGTTTCATGCGTACAACCAGGTAAAATCCCACATCAGATTTTTTAATTTGTAATTATTCAAAAAAACTTATTGTATCTTGTATGTAGATGACGTGGTTGCAATCATAGATGGAGATTTCAATATAGACCAGTTCTTAATCTCAACTAATTCAGAATACTCTTCCACTAAATTAGAGCAAAATAATAAACAAAAAAAATATTTATTTATTTATTTATTGCATTGCATTGCATATATGAAATTGCATCATTGTTTTTATAATTATTTGTTATCCTAATTCCCGGTTACAAAAACGTCATCAACGCTTTGTTTTATTAACGGACCATTAAAATGAACAAATTCGAATCAGTTTCCTTGCTCTTATAATATTGAAATCATTGCTGTCAAAAAATCGCGTTGCATTTGTTCATTTTGATGATCCGTTAATTAAACAAAACGTTGATGAATGTTTCTGCAACCAGTCATAATTGTTTGATTTTATATTTGTGTTCTCATGTTTTCAATAATAAAATAATTTTGTAAATTTACATTTTTATATATATTTAAAAAAAGCAAAAAATAAATAAAAATTTCTCCGAGACTTCTCAATTATTCTTTAAATAACCATAATAACATGTATGAGTCGGTGTTGCATAAAGTTTATTGTTCAATATTTACGTACATAATTATATGTCGCTGAGCGACATCACCCTTACTCTTACCGATGTCTACTAACACATTCAATGACATCGGCAAATGTAAAATTTTAAGAGTGGGGAACATTTAGCCTCACCCACTAGCCTCTTCAGAACTTCCTCCCCCTGCTCGCCTCCAAAACCTTAGATGGTATCTGACTATTTGAAAGGAGCCTTAAAGGTATTTTCGAAGAAAAACTATTTTGAGCTTCTAGTAAAGTGCCATTTCCGGTTGTCCGATTTACACCAAAATCTAATGGGCTCTTTCCAGTACAGAAAAAGTTCTAAATACAAGGTTTCAAAATTTTCTGAATGATAGTATTTGAGTTAGAGTGGAGGATCCACACACACAAAATAACACATACACACATACATACAGACATCATCGTGAAAATGTTAAAATTGGATTCTAGGGACCTTAAAACGTGGTCATTTACCAAAATCTCGATATACAATTTTTAGCACGATCCCTATACCTCCCTTACCAAGGGTAGTGGGAGGTAAAAAAATGAAAGTATTTTTTTGTTACTAATGGTATTTATAAATAAAAAAGTTTCTATTTGTTGTAACCAAGCACACTGTACAAACATTATAGCATTTATGTCTGCAAAACAATGTTCGAATAAACTTTTAAAGTAAAATATCACCTTAATGCCATGAATTGAAAATTTAATGCTTTCAATTTACAAAATATCCTTTTCAATTTCTTAGAACACGTAGGTATACGAAAGCAATAAAGTATTTATAAGGTCAAACAGTTTAAATTTGTGATAATAAAGTTTCTATTCTTTATAAATATATAATGTCATGTATTTCTTAACAAAAAGTAAATTTCGTTCGTGTACTTGGGTATACAACACCTACTTACGCTAGTTATAGAATAAAGATTACATGGTGTAAGTATAGATTTAGTATTATAGTTCTAGAACTTTTCTTGGATATTAATATTATAGAACGCGGGGAAGATATACAAGTTTATAATTAAGGTATTTACCTATTATTTTTACAAGCGAGAAAATCAATAGAAAATTAATAATAAATATAATTTTTTATTCATTATTTCTTTCCAATTTACTGATTTATTTATTTGAATTATTTAGTAAATATAAGGTATATTTCATTGTACAGTCTGTTTAAAAATATCCTAACTCGGAGTAGCTATGACAAAAAAATCTGATGTAGACAACACACGACTTCCTTGTACGCAAGACCAACATGAAATACTCGTATAGACCCAATTATAAAATTGCCGTAATTTAACATAACATTAATTTTTTTATACTTTTTACTTCCTTGTACGAAGTAAAGGAAGTATTGTAATCGCGAAAAATTTCGGTTTTGAGATTTCAACGGAAATATCCATTTTGACCATCCCTGAATCCATTCTGACTAATTTCGTCGTGACGTACGTACGTACGTATCTCACATAACTCAAAAACGGTAAGCCGTAGAAAGTTAAAATTTTGTATTTAGGACATCTAGTTGTGCACCTCCCTTTTTGGTCATTACATAATTTCCAGAAATGGTACTTTATTTGAAGCCTATAATAGATTATAATGAAAAAATATATTAAAATATAATGCAAAACGTTTTAAATTTGGTATATACTTCTGGAAATTATATAATGACCAAAAAGGGAGGTGCACAACTAGATGTTATAGCAGTCCCAAATACAAAATTTCTACTTTCTAAGGCTTACCATTTTGAGTTATGCGAGATACGTACGTACAGACGTCACAACGAAATTAGTCAAAATGGATTCAGGGATGGTCAAAATGGATATTTCCGTTGAAATCTGAAAACCGAGATTTTTCACGATTGCAATACTTCCTTTACTTTGTACAAGGAAGTAAAAACGTATGTCAATTTAATAGTTAATTACATATTAAGGGCATAATCAAAAGATTTTAGCACGGGGGAATGATTAATTTTCCCGAATGCTATAATTTTGATTATGCCGGATGTACAAACAACGTTTTATTTTATTTTTGTTCTCGAAATTTAAGGATTCATTGGGTATACAGGCTATACAACTCGCGCCCCAGAGCGAATGAGGAAACACGAGACTGCACTCGGATGTGTAATTTCGAAGAAAAAAAATCTAGCTTAAAAGATATTCGAGAGAAGACGTCTTAAAATTGACCAATCAGAGACCTACACCTTTAACGTGTGTTTGCCGTAATTTTACGTTACTTGGGTTTTATACAAATCAAATCTTCTTTGAAATGTGTGGGCGACTGTAGTTTTCGAAAAATGTCAGTGTCAAATTAAATTTGACAAGGTGAATAAAAAAGGCAAATTCTTACAATGTATTCAGCCGCTGATTACTTAGAAATGATTATAATTCACATGACAATAATAATTTCGCTTAACACATTTTACACAGCTGCTACAACACGTTGCACTGTACGAAATAAATGATGATTTCGGATGACACCTTCGCTAACCTAAATTTGTTGACAGTGAAAAGTCAACTCTAAAATGTCAAAATTACAGTAAGTCAAACAAACCACCACCTCATTTTAGTCGAGAAGTGCGGGAAATTTTGGACCAATAGTTTCCTGACCGTTGGATAGGACGTGGTGGTCCACGAAATGGGCCCGCGCGGTCTCCCGATTTAAATCCTTTGGATTTCTTTCCTTGGGGACATGTGAAAAATTTCGTTTACAGAGAACGCATTGACACAGAGGAGGAGCTCAGAGTTCGAATTCAAGAGGCTTTTACAACTGTTACTCCACAAATGATTATGGACTCTAAATTGAGTCTGTTAAGAAGGGCGCGATTATGTTTACAAATGAACGGAGGACATTTTGAGCATCTGCTCTGATTGAATCGTTCCATGGGTGTTATTACCATTGTATAAATTGCATTACAATAAAAACGGTTCTTTTTAGAACCAATATTTGTTGTATTAATCTCAAAGAATTCAAATGACAATAATATTTTCGTTTAACACATTTTACACAGCTGCTACAACACGTTGCACTGTACGATATAAATGATGATCTCGGATGACAGTGAAAAGTCAACTCTAAAGTGTCAAACAAATTTTGTAACTCACTAGTAGTATTTTTAAAACCTAGCAACCAGTTTTATTTTGTAATAATATCATCACACCTCAAGATATTCTTCCGGGATTGGTGGATTAAAAAGTCTTGTAACTCCGTTATGCAAGCAGCCGCAAATTATTTTCTTCTATTTGTTGGCAACCTATTGTCGTCGGCAAGTGTCACTTTCGTCTGGGGCGCGAGTTGTGAGACAGTCTGTATATTCAGTATCGTTGTGCTGGCGTGAATTTTAAGTATGCTGTGGCTTTTAACTATATTGTTTGTTTATAACAAATTTTAATTTAGTGTCAAAAGAAAATGAAAGATATCGATTATTCAAAAAAAATATCGGATGAATTTGACGCTGCCCAGGGCAAGTTGGTTCCACAGAAGTGAAAAGACGTATACGAGAAAGGATACAAATAGTTCTCGAGCAGCGGTGTTAAAAAAATGTGATTTATCAAATTTATTGTGTTGTCTGACATAGGCAACTTTATAAGCTCTCGGGCGATAAAAGCCAAATTGCACCCGTTTTTGAAGGCGGATAAACAAGTTTATGATTCCAAAATAAAATAAAAGTATTTAATTAAATATCATTTTGACACGAGATATTGTCAAAAATGTTATCTAAAGAAATCAAAGACTTTTCTTCTTGAATCTCATTTTAGAAATGGAAATAAATTGAAAAACAACGAATGGCAATATACTGTAACCTTGTTTATTATCTATTCTCCTAAAAATTACATTTTAAGATTAATTTTGCCACTTTGACTTTTGAATTGAATAATGGTCAGACATACCTTTCTCTGTTTATGGCCTACTCCGAGTTACGGTTTTTTTTAATATACTGCATATGTACCTATATTCTTTAACACTTGTTTCACCATTAGTTGAACCTTGAAGTATCTATCTCTAATTTATAGCTGTTAATCGCAATTTACAATTAATGAATAAAACATAGTGTAAATCTAAGTTTAAATTATTCACTATATCATTAGTTCCTTTTTTTCTGTATCCAGAATTGGTCATGAACGAGGGTGGGAATTAAAGTACAATAGTCAAGCATTATAGGAATTTTGTTCGCTACATTTGTACGTTTGTACGGTGGAAACTTATACGCCAGAATTTATGCATAATATTTTCCACCCGTGGATATTTATATTCCTAATAATATATTAGGTACGTTCTATCGGTGTCAGAAATATTCCTACTAGAATAAGAATATTCTTAAAGCAATAGAACGCTCAGTAGCAAATAACTGTCAAGTGCTGTCAAGTAAAAAAATAAATACAATAGAACAGTGGCAGTGGCTATGGGTGCTATTCATAGGTGTATACTAAGCGTTACTAAGAAAACTGTATTAGGAATTACTAAAAAATCTATTCACAGGTCTTTACTAGGCAATACTAAGCGTTACTAAGTTTCGTGTTTAGTACACAAATCTAAAACAAGGTAGTACCGTGTTTAACATGGATGAACGCGTAGTTCAAATTGTAAGACGTGCGCGATATGTTCGAAATTTACAAAATAGGCGGATAGAAGTGTATCGACAAAACATGGACCCATTGACCGAATTCACAGAAAGCGAATTTAAAAGAAGTTACAGATTGTTCAAAAAGAGTAGTGGAGGGTAGTGATTTTGAGGAATCTGCAGTTATGCATGTACAAGACATACAGGCTGGAAATATTATAGGCTGTGTTTCGATCGCACCTCAATCAACGTCATGTTAATTAATTTAAATTCAGTTAACAATTTTTATTGATTTTTAAGTTAGTATACAAAAACTTATATTAATCCCTATATTTCATACTTGGTTACTAATCTACTTGTGGTTATATATGAATAAAGATGTCGGTCTTTTCTTAAATTAGTATTTCCTCTTCATATTCCGTCATTGAATATCTTGTTTTTATTTCTTTCCATGACACATTTGAATGCGATTCAATAATAGTTTCAGAATTAGGGTCTTGTCGGTGTGGGTGGATAAATTATCACACTCAGGTTCAAATAAACTGGATACAAATAATTTTTTTATTTATTTTACAATAATATTAATAGTGAATAATACATATTTGCGATAGATTAAATATTTACCCAGTGAGAGGATTTAAAACAACTTCCAAAATTAATTCTCCCTGTACATAGCAAAATATATATTAGATTAAAATTTAAAGTACACAAACATAAATTAATTAAATAATACTTGCCGTTTTTGCCATTGCAGAATCTGAATCAAATTTATATTGATTTTCTTCGTATGACAAATTTTATAATTAAACTTCTTTTAAAATTTTACTGAAATGTCAGAGTATGTCATTTGGTGTTAGATATTTGCGATGTTGTCAACTATGTTTTTCGCTAGTCACTTGAACTTACTAAAACATGCTAGTATGGAGCTCTGAATAGACAGTGTATTAAATTATTAAATTAAAAAAAAAAAAAACAGCTTAGTACACAACTTTAGTATCGAACTGTGAATAGCACCCTATGTGTTATTGTTAGTTAACAACTAAAGATAACTTTGTATGTTTATTTTGGATCTTCGAAATGTTGTTATGCAAATATTACAGAGATTATAATTATATAAAAATATTATTTTTATTATATAGAATTAGAGTGCCCTGACCTAAAGAAGTGAATGTTTTGTTCTTGTAAGTGATCATAAATGTCAACTTGAACATAATATTCATGTATTTCTTTCATGGCAATCTAACTCTGTGTTAAAAAAATAAAACGTATTCGTTTTTTCCATTTTTGACACTCGTATTATAGCCATATTTTAATCAAATAAATATGAAACTTTACATGCATTTTTCAAAAAAATCATCACGTAAGGGAATAAAAATATTATATCACTGAATTCATAATTAAATTCTCTAACAAATGAGCAAATACAAAATTTATGACCTCATTTAATATTTAAAAGTTGGAGCCCGTATTTTGAGAACCACTTGTCCAAAAAAATAATTTTTCTTTTCTTTAAATTTGTCTTGTGAAATAGAAATTGTTTGCCCATTTAATCGTCCTTGTATAACTCTTATAGTTCTCGAGATAGTAATGGTGGCCCATTTAAAATGAACATCCAGTATATATATATATATATATATATATATATATATATATATATATATATATATATATATATATATATATATATATATATATATATATATATTGTAAATATGTTCAAAGTAATTCGCTTTAACAGTAATGCACTTCACCATTCGTTTTTTCCACATCTTAAATACTCTTAACCAGTCTGCTTTTGAAAGCTTTTAACTAATCTCTGAAAGAATTAAACACTATCAAATCAATTTCTGATTGGTTCATAAACTGTAAAATTATAAACTATGATTTAAAAATGTTCCCTATTTAAATTTATTTTCACATACAACGATTCTTTTAAAAGTTGATTAACTTCTAACTTAACTTTTGCAATTTTCAGTCTCAAATGACAGATAAATAACTCTTTAAAATGATAGTACAAAAAAGTTTTTAATAGATAAAGTGCTTTATTAAAAGTAGGTGATGATAAAAAAATTACACAAACAATTTTTGAAAACTTACAAGTCCTACTATAAAATATTTCCTGCTGAAATTCAATTTTTGCTGAAAATTTTCCAAATATGTTTTCTCCGCAGGAAATATTGTTTTGTGAAAACATTTCCGGGAAAATAAAAGAAGGAAATAAAACCACACAAAAGAATAATATCCAAAGCAGGAAACCATCACAAAGAAATCCATTATTTATGATTTGCAACACCGGCATAATTCTCCCGTCTCATTCATTCTCCGTCGGTAGCAGGAACATACCTGTTGACCGCTATCCTCCTGCCTGAGTTCAAAGTCCACAATCCGTTCACACAAACTTTCCCCAAGTATATATAGCACTTTTAACAAATTATCTATCTAGTCACTTTGCAAACAAACAATAAAATCACGTAAATCAACAACTGTCAAAGTTCAGGTTAAAGACGCACGTTCGATTCCTGCGAACTCTCCGCGCAACTGAAAGCCGTTCGGGTGTAGTCGGCAGTAGGAATAAGCTTCGGGAGTGATCGGAAGCGCATGCGAGGCTGTTCGCGCCAAAAGCTTCTCTGTGTGTTCATTGACGGACTCGCCCACGTAACCACGTAAGCAGGTGTGGGGTTGTAATGCACGATGTAGGTTCGTTTGAATGAGCGTTTCAGGGAGTATCTCTGAGTAGGAAGAATGTAAAGTTCAGCATTTTAATGCTTGTTTCTAGTTTTTTAATTAAATATGCATGCGGGAGAATGAACTTTGATAAAAAGTTTTAATTCTAATGCTGGTAATGTATTTTAACATTACTAATAATGAAGTTTGGTTATATGAGTCAAAATAATTTAGTTTTTGTTTAAAACACAATACAGCTGTAATGTTTAATTATTTTGGTGAAGTGTAAAAATTAGATAATTATTAATTATTAAAATAAATGTTCATTCAGTGGCGGCTTGTCAGGGTGGGCAGGTGAGGCAGTGCCGCACCAGAAAAGAAGTAAAGCTGTAAATAATGTAAAGTAGTATGTAAATTAAATTTCAACTTATTCCATTAATGCTTGTCTTTATAAATATCAAAAGAATAATTTAAGCCACCACTATAACTAATCTGTAATGCAGTTCACCTAATTTACACCCTTTGAAGTGCTTCTCGAAATAAGTAATTTAATGCTTAATATTGCCTAATGTTTTTGATACGGCTGTCATTCATACGTGTGCTAGACAGCGCTGTTCGAGGCAGTGTCAAATACAAAATGCAATGAGTAGTTTAATGCTTAATATTGCCTAATGTTTTTGATACGGCTGCCATTCATACGTGCGCTAGACAGCGCTGTTCCAGGCAGTGCTTCAAATACAAAATGCAATGAGAGGATGAAAGATAGTTACTTTACTTTCCACGCGGCCCTATAGAGGCCGAGACAGTATGTGAATACAATCAAACGCGGCATGCTGACAAATTTTGTAAATAAGTTCACGACATCTACTGTACATGTTGCAAGCCAGATTAAATACTATTAACGACATAAACATTACATAACCTGTCTAGCATTTTTATTATAATAGGCCCTGGATTGTGACTTTGATACGTATGGCAGTAAGTATTTAATTATTTTATTTTTCTCGTAGTTTTTATAGTTTACCTACGTAGGGTTTTTGTATTTTGAATTTTAGTTGAAAACAAAACAAGTGTAATGGCTTCGACTGGGACTTTAAAAATAAGAACTTCAAATTAAATGATAATAATATAATGAATAATAATTCTGAAGATATTATTTTTTAATTAACAAAAATCCATTTCATCGACTGTCTTATAAAGATAAACTGTTTGCCAAAGAATTAAAATAAACAGACCATCTCTGCTTTGTTCTAATCTTAGTACATTATTAATAAATATTGGAGAAGGAGGCAAAATGCAACTAACACCTGCTATGATAAATATAACTGACTTGTCGGCAGTAACGTACTTAATAAATTATTTTGTTGGCCGTGCATACTTTTTACTAGTACTACTAACATCCGTAAAGATTACATTGCTTCAACTTGTAAATTAGTACTTTTAAGGAAGCAAAATATTTTTACCGCAATTGATAGTGCAAGAAAAATTGAAATTCAAAATTTTAATTCGAAGGTGGAAGAAATGTTTTGGGGTCTGGCAATTTAGTTTTGTACATGAAAGGGGAAAAACCTGCAGCTGCACCTCCCTTAAAAAATATAACTTTCAATTATAAGGCATTTGACATTGAATGAAAAAAAAAAAAATCCGCCCGCGGCGCATTTTTTCTTTATAGATCACCTAAGTTTTGATGCACGAGCCGCCACAGATTTTCATTAAGCAATAAGTGAATTAGACAAAGATAATTAAAAAATAATAATTACAACTAGCAGTATGATAAACAAATAGTAAACACTAATTAAGACTAAGAATATTATTAAATACTTAAAGACTAAGGGCCAGTTTTATAAAGGAATGTAATCTTCACTTAAAAATTAGTTGTCAAGTAAATTTAATGAAATGAGCAAATTCGAATCAGTTTCCCTGTTCTTATGACATTTAAATCATTGCTGTCAAATAATCGTGTTGCATTTTTTCTTTTCATTAAATTTACTATGGAAGTAAATTTTAAGTGAAGATTCAATTTCTTTATAAAACCGGCCCTAAGATTATTTATTTAACCTTTGTCGTACCGTGTTTAAAAATGTAACATTGAGAAAATTTGCGAAATATAAAGAGACGCAATTCAACTTAGGCGAGACGTAAAGAGATGAGTTTTAATGAAGTCAGCATTAATCGCTTAGGAACTCTCTCGCTGAAGTCTGAGTCTTTAGTACGCAGATAGGCGGCGCCAAGTGAGGTTGCACTCGCTTGTACAGATAACACGTAAATAATTGATCGTACGAACTTAGAAAGTGAGCTAAAGTTTAACGTTGTATGAATACACTTAATAACATTGTACGTTGTCATAATTGCTTATCAGTTATTTACAAATGTTTAACCAAAATGTATTTGTATTCAACATGTTTAGTTATTTTAATATATTTAACCTTAAATTACATGGTGTTAGTATTAATTAAAATAAACCCTAAACAACAGTGAAAACTAGTGGAGTCCAATATAGTGACTAAGAGGGTTCCAGACAACAATCATAGCAGTTAGTGATGTCAACTGGCACGAATAGTAAGTACCCATATTCCTATGTAAAACCCAACAAAATGGCCGCATATGTCCTGCATATGCGTGATTAGGGGTGTGTAAACATCTGCCTGTTTACATACCCTTGGAAAAAGGGATTCGAATCATTTGGAACTTTCGATTAAAGATTAGATATCGATTGACATACACGTTATATATAGACAAAGGACTATTTGTATCGTCATCGATAGTAATGCACGACGAGGCGAGAGTACTCTCGCATCTCGTCTCGTCTCTTTGCATTATGCGAGACGAGAACGAGATTGCAATTTAAAATTCGAGGCGAGATCGATATAACAACTGCGAGAAGCAAGAAATCTGACGAGTTCCTCGCGAGAGTCTCGCAATAAAAAGTATTTGTAACTTTATAGCTTTGATTCATAAATTCAATGAAAAATGCACCGTACAGGGAGTGGAGTCAACGGTAATTCGTGCATAGAACAGATGAATGTGAAAATTATATGATTATTATTTTTTTGAGTCTATCTAGAGTCGAGTGATATTGGTCGCAGAGCGAGGAAATGCAAAATAAATACTAAATCGATTTTTCATGTAATAGAACTAGTTTTTCTCCAACATTTCAGCCCCTAATTCATCCCAGTTAAAACTACGGTTAATAAAATTCTTGGCGTCCCTGAAAAGTAAAGGATCTTATATTAAGCGGCGATAGGAGCCAACACGAAATGAAGCGGAGTGATTGGTTGCCAGCGGGTTCCCAGTCTATCACTTTTTTATGAGTAAATCTTACTTAAATAGTGGCATAGTTAATGATAAAGTATAGAAACTTTTAGTTACACAAAATAATTTTTATAATACTTAATTATAGTTTTACTTATGACAGAATGTATTAACAGATGTTCGTATTGAAATAATTTGGTGACTAGAATTTAGTGTTTCGTCTCTTTATTATACTTATACGATTGTAAATACACGGAAGACGGAACGATTGGTGCGAACTTGTCTTTTGTAGTTAACTGATACGTAAAAACCGAGGTAAATACGTAGTGCGCAAGCGCTTATTTTTACAGCGAGACTCTCGCGAGAGAACGAGACGAGACCCATAAAAATGCGCGAGAACGAGAGCGAGATCGAGATTGCAGATCCGAAAAGAAGACGAGATCGATATTTTATATTTCTCGTCTCGTCTCGCTTCGCGTGCATCACTAGTTATCGATGTTAAATTCGGAAGTTCATCAGTTACAGTTGGCAGAAACTGTAGAAATACCGGCTGTCAGTAGAAATTGTGCGATTTGTCGCAAGTTAAACGCTTAGTAGCCCGCCGAGAGGTATTGACAGTCGATAGAAAACGGTGATAATAAACGTATGTTTAGCATAATAGGAATCACCCTAAACGTGAACAGGCCGTAAACGGCACGAAAAGTTAGTTTCGATCTCGCCCTGTTACAAAAAGTTACACGGAATACCGTTCCGGGCTACATTTATACCCCTATTGTTTTCTTAGATATATATTTTAACAACAAAATTAAATAGTCTACAAAAATGAGATATGTATATATTTATTGAAATGCAAGGAAAACAAGAAAATAATAATACATTTTTCAGAAAAAGAGAGAAAAGTTAAAGAAGCCACCTATTTTTTAATTTAATTAAAAACTATAATATATAGACAAAACAATGAATACCTACGTAGAACGATTTTCGAAATATGAAACTCTCAAATATACGATAGAAATTTGTTGATGAGAGCACAGTACTTCCCGCCAAATCCGTTTTTATTTTATATTATACTCTATTCGTTTTAACTATAGAGCGTTGGTTGAGATAAGGCCTAAGATTCTAGCTCTCTGATTGGTTCAAACGTGAACCGGGTTTATACAGTAAAATTTAAATTTGCTTGACAACTGTATCAATTATTTTAATTTATGTTAAGCCATCTGACATAAAATAAATAAAAGCCAACAATGTCAATAGTACACGATTTATTACATATTAATTTCTGTTCAGTTATGTTTGTCATTTATATTATTGTTCTTTTCTTTTATATAATTTTTATAGTGTTTTGGGGTTATATTTCATATTACATAGTTTTTGTTGTGCGCGTTTTCTCAGTTTTTAGTTAGTAATTCGTTAGTTTTGTTATTATCTTTGTTAATATTATGGATAAAAATTCTGGACCAGACTCTGCTAATGGTGAATACATCGAAAGGAAAGGCCCTCCGAAACGAGCAAAAAAACTGTCCAGATTGTATATGCGTACGTACACAAAATAGGTTAGCACATGTACATACAAGACAAAATTATAGAAACCACTTCCAGAAATATCATAATTAGTAATTATATCTTTTCATTATTTATTTTACATTGTCAAAGTGTGTTCTAGTTGTCAAAACAGACTTATCAACTGAGCCATGTATTCAGACCGGTTACCCCCGGTTACATGGTAACCGCATTTTATTCAGCATACTGATTACTTGCGGTTACGTCAAACATGTAACCGCGGTATGCTGGGCGGTTACATGTCAGATTACTATTGCTATCCTTTTCTAGCTGTCAAAACGCTGACAGGCAACTTTCAGTAAAAGTAAAAAAGGAAACTGTGATATTTTCTCTCAATTTATTTTGTATTAGATGAATACACTAAATTAAATAAATCACACTATGAACAAGATAAATATTCGACAAATGTCAAATAATTAATTTGACAGAAACGTCTGTAGAAATCTGGCATTTTTTATTCACACCGATTACGTGCGGTTAACCATATGTAACCCGGTTACATGAGTAAAAAATCTGATGTGGCCAGCACATTACCTTCCGTCAGTTATATGAGACATTTACGAAAATTCTACCTGTGAACTGTTACCGGTAAACAGCTGTTTATCAGGTTATAGCTACCGGAATTGATATTTTAAGAACGCAAGTGGTAAACAGGGGTAGATCCATAAAATTTGATGTAGTTAACAAATTGGGCAGAATCATTCTTTGAACACATTTCCACTTATAACGCGTGCGCTTCGCTTTACATCACTACTTTTTTTAAGATTAGATTCTTCATGAATCCGGTAGATAGATCTGGTAGATATTATACAATTTTCGAACACGGTAACTTTTTACCAGTCGTGTTTTCGAACACAGTCGGTAGATGCGGTATCTACCGGTAGAATTTTCGTAAATGCCTATGTATTTTCTATAAAATCTATACAAAAAGTTCCTTGCAAAGGATTCTCAATTTCTAGTGTGTACATTACCTTTCGACAGTTGTATGTGTTTTATACAAATTCCATACAGAAAGTTTCGAGCAAAAAGATCCTATATTTCGAGTATAATTAAAATAAAACATAAATATACTACGAATATGTCAATTGACACTGACATCTTTCAATCAGAATTTTCTTAATATATAGTATGTTCCGTAACGCAACCGGTTCGACCAGATTTACGGTTTTGTGTTCCGTAAGTCCTGAAATTATTTACCGGTTTCCATTTGAAACGCGGTTCCTGAAAAAGGTTGGTAAAAAGTCGGACCACGGCAACCACGAAATAATCCTGGTTCATAACAAAATCAAACGATATCCGTCAGTGTCAAACTTTAAACCGCATTTTTAGTGGTATTACTAATAATTATTATAGATGTAACTAATGTAAGTATGAAAATATTATTTATATTTGAGATATTGGTGATTGTGTTATTTTTATTGGCATTATTCAACGGTATCATTCATTTAGTTAATTTGTATTTTTGTTAGGTTATGTCAATTTTAATTGTCATATCAATTAATGTCAATCTGTTCCGAAATAGATGAAAATATTCAGGAACCATGGTGCACCCGGAATCAAGATACAGGTTTTTTGGTTGACTTACGGAACATAGTGATAGTAGCTGTTTCTAGCATAGCTAGCTAATTTATGAAATTTAATTTCTTTATAATTTTATAACTCTATATCCATTTAATAATAACATTAAATGTGAAAAAATGATATTTAACATCGTTTTTTCAAGAAAAACTGATAAAATCTTCAAATGAGTGTACTTCCGGTTGACCAATTATAACCAAAATCTAGTCAGCTCTTCATATGGATGCAACGAAGAGGAATACAAAAGAATTATAATTTTTGGAATTGTAGTATTAGAGTTATCGTAGACGAAAATTGTGTCATACACACACACACACGCACATGCACACGCACACGCGCACACACACACACACACACACACATACACACACATACACACACATATATACACACACACACACATACAGACACTTACCACTGAAATTTTGGACCAAAGACAATACTTTCATTACCTAAAGGTGACGGAAGGTAAAAACGCCTTAAATGAATGAAGCTAGTTAATTACGACAGTAGATAGCGTTACAATAAATAACATGACAGCCTGTTGTCGTTTGCAAGTTGTGGATCAAAAAACAATCTAATTAGACGTAATTCGAGAGTTCGATAAATTAGAAAATAATTTTCCAGATTTTTCTCAAACTTCTTGCCACTTGGCAATAGTCCCGAAAGCCTGTAGTTTTCGAAAAATCAAATTATTTTCATTTTATTCTCTCTCTTGTTATATTATTACAGAGAAAGTAATTTTAATGAAATTGTAAACGAGCTGGCCACAACATATTTTTTATATGAGATCGGTAAAATTCAAAACTTTTTTAGTATAAACAAAACAAAATATATTTATTCTAAAAATGAAACATTTTTAAATATGATACAGAATTTTGTCTGTTATGAATGGATACATATTCCCACGCATTATTTGCTGTATGTTTACCAATTACGTTGGCGTATGTATGCACGGCTAATGGTTCGAGGGTGAATGTATACATAACTCAATATTCTGAATTTCAATACAACTTTTTATAAACGCAAAACATCAACAACAATAAAACCGAATATTATAACAACTTTTATCATTAAGCACATATTATGCTATGCTTGTTTCACTGATTTTTTTTAATATGTATAAAGCTCATACAACAGATATTTGAATCAAAGTGCCTACAGGTATTTTTTTTTATTAAAAAAACAAAAATGAATAATCGCAAATTCCAACAAATAAATTTGTACCTACAGAGAATTTATTTTAACGTGCAACATATGGTTAATCACTTCCATGGTTACTTCACACTACTGTCAAAAAATGACAGCATGTAATATTTGTCCATTTTAAAATGCAACATACACAAATTTGTAGTTATGTATTTTCATTACTAATTTCCAATAAATTAGCCTATATAGTATTAACAAAAATCAAAACTTCAATGTAGCACATCTTAACAAACTTTGGCTTACAAAAACTCATAATTTTAATGTAATAAATGTTTTAAAATACCTCCATTCACACTGAGACAATATCCTAGTCGCTCGAAGAAAGAATTGACACTATTTGTGATGTGTTCTGGAGGTATCTCCTGTACTGCAATACTATTTATAATGTTGCATTTTAAATTGGACAAATATTACATTGCTGTCATTTTTTGACAGTAGTATGTAACCATGGAAGTGATAAACCGTATGTTGCATTTTAAAATAAATTCTCTGTATATGTACACTGGCTTGCAAAAAAATCGCGTACACCTGTTTTTTGCTGTATTGAGTCGGTCTCAATTATTAACTTGTCAATGTCATTAGTGTTAATTAAGATGCCAAAACTATCAGAAAACGAGAAAGTTGTAATACTCTAAGTTAGAAGTGGAGTGGTCAATCAGAACAATAGCAGAACATTTTAATACTAATAAAAGTACTGTTATGAGGGTGAAGAGTCGGTGAGAAAATGAAGGAAGTATAAGAAAGAGAGAAGGTTCCGGACGTCCAAAAATTTTCACCAATGGGCAAGATGAAGCGCTTGTAAATCATTTATGGGAAAACCCTTTTGGAAAAGCATTTGCAACAAATTTCCCAGGGTCATGGTCAACTGCATGTCGGGGGGTTCAAAAATTCTGAATTGAAAAACTCAGCAAGTGCTAGAAAAGCTATTCTTATGGAAGAAGAAAAACAAGCGAGAATTCTGTTTAGTTTAAATTATATTTACTGGCCTATAAATTTTTGGAATAATGTAGTTTTTTCTGATGAAAAAGAATTTAAGTCCTGCCATGATGGTCGTTTACAAGTATATCGTCCAAGGAATTCTCGATATCATGAAAGATTTTTCTAGAATATATTTATAATTTAGTAGTAAATTAAGCACAATGCAGAACTTGCTCCACGATATATAAAATAGTGACATGACAGTGACAACTCTATTGACAGTTGATATAAAACCTATTTTAAAAAATTCGTATTTACATAGCTAAAAAAAGGTAAAAACTCGGTTACTTGATTTTTAAGGTGTACGCGATTTTTTTTGCAAGCCAGTGTATATAGATTTAAGAATATACAGGCTGTTCATTTTATTTTGTTGTTGTTCGGACTCCGAGTTGTCGCTGTTCGGATTACTGGAGATTCGGATTAGTGCATGTTCGGATTATTTAAAACTAATTAAGACTAAAACTATAATTAACTAGATAACACTAACACTTTTTATTTATTTAACAATTAATACGACTATTTATTTATACGATCTTACTAATTATTTATTTCGACTATTTATGTCACTGTTTATTTATATCACGTTCAACTGTCCGCCTACCGACCTCCACAGCGTATATATACTCAACTGACTCAACAGCGTTTGTATATTCAATTGCTCAGACAGAAGTTACACCTTTCACCTTACTGTCTGTCTATTTAAGTAACTAACTTTCTCCTTCCACAGCCTCAGGATCACCAACTATCCGTATGCCACAATTCTTGAACAAAAATGCCGAGTATCCAGTCCAACTCGCTGTTACTGTCCTTGTATACCTATCTTCACAATACTCGTCAACCCTATCGAGTATTCACTTCCACAGCTATCCCAATATAGGCGATATGAAATAAGCAATATGACATCTGGTGGTATTTTGAGGAACTAGTTGACGGGATAATTTATACATGTGACATTTCTTTGACTGTATAAACACAAGTGTTATCTATTATGTTCCTAATATTTGCGTTTAGGTGAATAATGTCTCTTAATATTACACACGTAATGCATAAATGAAATTAGTAAATGTCAAATTATCCCGTTAACATTAGTTCCTTTAAAAGCCATTTTGGCGCTACGAACTTATTTTCCATAGGGTACCTTTATAACCAGAGTATGGCAATGGCGTGGCTCACGTTTCGTCCGTCATTACCGGGACATCTGTTATATGTGTTGTTCTTGCGCAAAGTATTATGTATTTTCCTGGCTATTTGTTTTATTTTAATGAAAAACACATTTAATTATCATTTTAATATGTATTTAAAGTGTTAGTAATATATTTTATCTTATTTACTTGTGTAGTTTGTTAAGATACCCACCACGATTACTGTCACTGAAAACAACTAAAAATTACCAATACTAAGCACAATCATTTAAATTTTTAAAAGGTACGTTTAGAATATATAATTATTACGTAATTAAGAACTAGTGATATTAAATTAGATGTGATTCTACATAACCTATTAATGTATGTCTTAATAATAATTGTATATATCTTAATTAAATTCATTTTTATTACCTTTTTAAATTCACAGTGTGATTATTCAATATTATTTTATAATATAATATCACATTTATTACAAATAAATAGGAAAATCAATTACCGACAATGGCGGCGATCTTGGCCCATGGCCATACCCTGGTTATAAAGGTACCCTAATTTTCCATCGCTTATACCAGTAACTTCCCGACTCGCCGTTACTGTCCTTGTACACTATAGCTTCCCAATACTCGTCAACACTACCGAGTATTCACATCCACAGCTATCCCAGTTAACCAGTAACTTTCCGAGTCCTCCACTCGACACTATACTGCATACGCTCACCACGATACTGCTGTGCTTCACTAACACTCTATGTGAATGTCTCCATGTAACTAACTCATTCCCGAGCATGGCTGCGTCCCTTTTATACAGCTGCCATTTACTTCCAGAGCTCTAGAATGTTCGACCGCATAATAACAATGAACACAAAATGTTCAGGCAACCGGCAGTAATTAAACACGTCGCGGCTTATTTGTTTACGTAGCTCGGCTGCTAGCGCGATTGCGTCTTCGATATACTTAGACGCTTGTTCAGCGTAACAGCAAGGCTCACACGTTACAGAGTATTTATATTTAAAATGAAATTCTTAAAAATATGAAACATGTGTCTTAAGCCTGCTTCCGAGTTTACATAACGTAACATAACATATCATAGTATAACATACAGAAAATATGGATGTATGTAAACCGATATAGTATTTAATAGTTTTCGTAAGAAACATAAAATAACTTAAGAAAACATAGAATATGGCCAAATTTTATTTCTTTACGGATACCTACGTTATGTTCATCGGTTATGTTCGAACGCGTACGTGAATCGTAGTGTACCACATTTCAAAACAACAGAATAGCTGTCAATTGAATTGTCAATTCCAGTTTGTGTTTGACATTTAAGTTGCTGTCAAGATGGATGAAGCATTACTAATTCCTTTTGTTGAGAAATATGCTTTAGTATATGATAAATCTTGACCAGATTTTAAGGATATTAAGACAGAAAAAAATATTGCATGGATTGCAATATCCTAAATTATGAACCAGTCCGGTAAGATTGCATTATTTATTAATAGCAACAATATCGTCCGTATCCATAATAGCATTCTTGATTTTTAGACTAACAAATAATGTCAACATCAAACTAAATATATGAGCAAATGAAGTTAGCAGATATTTATAATACTTGGAACTATGAAACCTTCACTGATTCCTTATGTTATGTTATGTTATGTAATGCTATGCTATGATATGTTATGTTACGTTATGTAAACTCTGAAGCAGGCTTTATTCGCAATAATCTAGCGTGACCGTCGTATAAAAATAAATTTTAATGCCCGGTTTTATAAACATCGAATAAACTGCTGAGTTATTACTTTGAAAGTAAATTTAATCGACGAGTAAATAAAAATGTCTGTTTTATAAAACAGAGTAAATATTTTATCCCACAGATTTACCGACAAAGACATGACATCTGTCATTATTTTGTGATTTTCGCATACAAATATTTTATATAATTATATACATTTAATATTGTTTTCACTATATTAAGAACCTATAGGCCAGAGCGGTAATAAAATTATATTTTTTTATGAATTTGCAACTACAGTTTTAACTGGGGACAAGGAAAAAAGCCTCCATGAAGAGTGTGTGAATACCATAGTACACTCGGGTTACGGTTTCTTATACCGGCTAATCTTTTACTGGAGCACAAGAGAGATTGATAAAACCAGGATTTAACATTACTAGACGGTATCCCATAAAACCACTACTGACGATAATGTTAATCTCCAACTGAAGAGGATCTATTCCAAGTCATGTTCCGCAGAATGTTTTAATAATATTGTATTCTGTATGTTCCTGACACGAAATAAATCCAAAAGGCAAAATAGAAAATAAAGTGTGTCATAAAGTGCCAGGTGTCAACTAACATGGAAAAAATCTGATGTGGCCAGCACATTACCTTCCGTCAGTTCTATGTATTTTGTACAAATTTCATACGGAAAGTTCCTTGCTAAATTAAATATTCTATTTCTTGTACATTACCTTCCGGCAGTTGCATGTATTTTATGCAAATTTCATACAGAAAATTATTATTTTGTGACGTTTTCTATATACAGTGTAATGTATCTGCAGAAATAAAAGATTTATTAGTATTATTATTTCTTGTACATTACCTTAAAGCAGTTGTATGTATTTTATACAAATTCCATACAGAAAGCAAAAGATCCTATATTTCCAGTAAAAATTATAAGACAAACACACTATGTCAATTTCACTTGACACTGACATCTTTCAATCAGAATTTTCTTAATATAGTAGCTGTTTCCATAGCTATGGCTACTGTATGAAATTTAATTTCTTTATAATTTTTTAACTATATCCATTTAATATTAAGTATAAAATGCAGTCAAATCGTATAGAGAATAAAATATTCTTTAATATTTATAATAACATCAAATGTGAAAAAATTATATTTAACATAGTTTTTTCAAGAAAAACTGTTAAAATCTTCAAATGATGGTACTTCCGGTTGACCAATTGTAACCAAAATCTAATCAGCTCTTCATATGAATGTAACGAAGAAGTACACGAAAAAATTATAATTTTTGTAACTGTAGTATTAGAGTTATCGCAGACGAAAATTTTGTTACACACACACACACACATCCACACACACACACATCCACACACACACACACACACACACACACATACAGACATCATCGTAAAAATAGTAAATTCGTATTCTAGGGACCCTAAAACGTGCTTATTGATTAAAAACTCATCATCGAATTTTTTGACCAAAGACAATACCTTCCTTACCTAAAGGTGACGGAAGGTAAAAAGAGAGTACGGGGAAAAATACACAGAAATAGACAAAGCAAATATATTGGATATAAATAAATAAATGTAATAATAATGCAAATAATGCAAGAGATGAAATTTATAATGAATTTAATTTAATTGATGTTGACGTGTCAAATTTATTCTACAGAATAAAATTTACTTCCTCGAAAATCGGTGGAGTAATTTATTCTGTAGATTTACTTAGCTAGTATTTTTATTCTTGCTTTATAAAACGAAAATCTCTGAAATAAACTATTTTACTTTAAGAGTAAATTTTACTTTGCTAGTAATTTACTAATCCATCTTTTATAAAACTGGGCTTATGCCAGTTAAAAAATTAAAGGAAAAACATATTTTTAACTATTTCATTCTTTTGATCTATTCAACTAAAAAAGTCTGACATAAAAATCTCTGATTTTATTCTTTCATTTACCTCATCTTTTACAAATTAATTTTTGTAGGTATTGTTAAATTTTGAACGCATTCATTCCCGCATCATACATGCATTTCATATCGCAGATATAACCCCAAAAATTTATGTTTTAATAAGCATTCCTCCTATTCTCCTCCACGTTTATAATGAAATCCTGTGAAATAATTAGAACCGGTTAATTAAGTTACTACGCGGTTCCACAAACAGACAAAACCGACCGAAATGATAATGATTCCCTCTTGGCTCTTGTTGAAATACGTAATGTTACCCATTCCGCTTTGAACAGAGCAAATATTGACAGGGAAAGAATACCCCTCTAGGAGTAGATATTACGGGTTGCAGATACACTTGTCTTAAAGTCATTATTTGCTCCTTTTGATAATATTTGAAACTGTTTTGTTGGAGAGAATTAATTAACTAATTTCCTGTGGGTGATAAATAAATGATACCTTGTACAAGCAGTGGCGGAATTTGGGAGGGGGGAAGGTGACAATCAAAAGTAGTATAGATTATTTGAGAAGATTATGTTAACGTTAAGTAGTAGCAAATTTATAGCAAATATTTATAAAAATAAAAAATTTATAATTTATAAATTAATTAATATTTTTAGAAATTAATACTTGAAATTGAAACCCAAAATATTGTACTTATTGATACTTAGTAATAGTCTGCCAGACGCCACGTGTCTGTTAGCGTGGCAAATTGAGTGCGAATATCATGGCTGGTCCGCTAAAGAAAATACGTTTCACAGATGAAGATTGGGTGTTATTTGTGCCCTCAAGCAAAACACTACCTATATAATTTAATAATAATATATCATCACGGCATATTATCCATTACTGGATGTGTCAATTTGCCTTATACAGGGTGAATCTGGGAAGACGCCCCCCCCCCTTTAACTTTTTTATTATAAGTAATAGAAAAAAATAGCTCATATAAAAGTTTTATTATTTTACATATATTATTTGGTGGCAGATGTAGATATTTTTTATAAAGTCAGATTTACAAGATACGACTATCAACTTTTATTTTTCAAATGGCAACCTATAATTATTTTAATAAAATAGAAACCGCCAATTTTTTCTCTTTTCAATGATGTATTATTTTTATTAATGTATTTGAAAAATTTCGAGAAAAATGAGATAATTTAGAAATATTAGAAATAATTTTTAAACAAATATTATAGGTGGCCATGTGAAAATAAACAAAACGTAACAGTGCTATACAACTTAGCAAACTAAAACAACATATTTAGTAACAAAAACAACTTAAAACAAATGTTCAAAATTACGACCATGTTCTGTAATACAAAAATTGAACGTGATGTGTTCGAACATCTGCCAGCATGTTTCGTGAAATATTCTGAAAAGCACGCACACACACACACAGGCACATACACACACACACACACACACACACACACACACACACACAAACAAACACACACACACACACAAACAAACACACGCACACGCCAACTCACACGCCAACGCACACGCACACACACGCGCACACGCACACGCACACACACGCACGCACACACACACACACGCACGCACACACACACACACACACACACACACACACACACACACACACACACACACACACACACACACACACACACACACACACACACACACAGACATCACCGTAAAAATCGGATTCTAGGGACCTTAAAACGTGGTTATTCACTAAAATCTAGATATGCGATTTTTAGCATGAATTCAATACCTCTCTTAGCGAGAGGTAACAAGTAAAATTCAGAGGAAATATTTTTTGAATAAGTGTCAGTAATTTATCTGGACTATTAAGCAATATCCGCTGAAGTCGAAGAATTCGGGTTTGGGCATTTACAGATATTCACAAGGAGTCCTGAACTAATTTTTCAGACAATGCCTGAATTCAGGCAGGTAGCAAATACACCTCAGGAGAGAATCATACTTTTTCCTCGGTACTTCGTTCCAGGGCCGTAACTAGCTATTCTTGCGCCTGGGGCGGAATATAAAATTGCGCTCCTTCTCCTTTATTTTTAGCAAATTATTATTTAAAAAATATAACTACATAAAAAGGTAATTTCGGCTCCAAAATTATCCTCTTTTGACCAGTATAACGGTTTGTGTCTGTTCAAGAATTAGTTCCATATTCTCTTGTCTTAGTTCCATATTATCTCGTCTCGGCGAATGGACTATATAGATTTAGTATTAATTAACAGTATTTAATGTATATTTCAATTACAATAATTATAAAAAACAAAATAAAGACAACATAATGTCTGACGCATATCAATTGGACCATAACTGGAACGCAGAATTAGAATTAAATGTTTATATCTTGATCAACACAAAGATGCGTTTTTTTTTCATCAAATATATTATTTATTTTGCATTAAGAAACCAATTAAAATTTATTGTTAACATGTCAATGCAGTACGATTGTTAAAAAATCTGATGTGGCCAGCACATTACCTTCCGTCAGTTCTATGTATTTTGTACAAATTTCATACGGAAAGTTCCTTGCTAAATTAAATATTCTATTTCTTGTACATTACCTTCCGGCAGTTGCATGTATTTTATGCAAATTTCATAGAGAAAATTATTATTTTGTGACGTTTTCTATATACAGTGTAATGTATCTGCAGAAATAAAAGATTTATTATTATTATTATTATTATTATTATTATTATTATTATTATTATTATTATTATTATTATTATTATTATTATTATTATTATTATTATTATTATTATTATTTCTCATACATTACCTTAAAGCAGTTGTATGTATTTTATACAAATTCCATACAGAAAGCAAAAGATCCTATATTCCCAGTAAAAATTATAAGACAAACACACTCACACTATGTCAATTTCACTTGACACTGACATCTTTCAATCAGAATTTTCTTAATATAGTAGCTGTTTCCAAAGCTATGGCTACTTTATGAAATTTAATTTCTTTATAATTTTTTAACTCTATATCCATTTAATATTAAGTATAAAATGCAGTCAAATCGTACAGAGAATAAAATATTCTCTAATATTTATAATAACATCAAATGTGAAAAATCATATTTAACATAGTTTTTTCAAGAAAAACTGTTAAAATCTTCAAATGATGGTACTTCCGGTTGACCAATTGTAACCAAAATCTAATCAGCTCTTCATATGGATGTAACAAAGAAGTACACGAAAAAATTATAATTTTTGTAACTGTAGTATTAGAGTTATCGCAGACGAAAATTTTGTTACACACACACACACACACACACACACACACACACACACACACACACACACACACACACACACATCCACACATACACACACACACATACAGACATCATCGTAAAAATAGTAAATTCGTATTCTAGGGACCCTAAAACGTGCTTATTGATTAAAAACTTATCATCGAATTTTTTGACCAAAGACAATACCTTCCTTACCTAAAGGTGACGGAAGGTAAAAAGTAGGTTCGCGGAAAGTTTTTATCTTTTAATATACGAAATTCCATTATTATTGGACAAAAAATCGTAAAAAACTTAAGTGTTCGTCAGGAACGACGAGAAACTTAATTTTGCAGTTTAAAAATATCGGAAATATTGAGACAAACGTTAAAACTGGTCGTTTTTGATGATTGCGAAAAGGGATGACCGTGCTCTACAGGCACTTATTATAGAAGATCGCCGAGTGTCTATCCCAGATTGGCCTGTCAAATGGGCAAATGTGATTGGCAGATCGATCTTTAAAGACACTTCTCTGAGAAGTTTGAGAAAACTGAGATATGGGTTCTACAAGGTAAAATAAATCATCATAATACAATCCAAACTTGTAATTTTTTCATCTAAGTGATGGAAAAATCTTGACTCGCACAAAAACAAAAGCAAACCCGATCTTAGTCCTGGGCAGGCACCGGGCAGCTAAATGAATGTGCCAAAACACTGTCATAGTTCCAGGAAGCAAACTGTAGAGGCGCGCCAGTGCTTAAATTTTAAGAAAATGGATTGAGTCACCTTTGAGTTCAAAACATTTTGCAATATTTTGAATTGTAAAGTCACATAAGTCATCACACATGTCATTGAATGTACGCTTTAACATCTTTAATTATTTGGTAATCCAATTTGTAATATTAGTTATAGTGCCTGTAGTGATTTCTTCAGTTTTAAAGTGTATTAACTGTGTTTATTTTTTGACGTAATACGGAATTGAACTTCAATAAGCTGATGAACATTCGTTGTGCTATTTGATATAAAGTGCAGTGCAAAGAAGCAAATAGACGTTTACTTTTATATTTAATGATGAAATGTCGTACCATTTCCAATATCCTTTTATCTTACATATAAACAAAAATTAAAATAGAAGTGTATGTCTAGCTTACAAGTAATTTTAAATTTATTTAGAAATGAATTTATAGTTATTGTAATGTGATTATTTAAAATAAATGTATATACCTATATTCAATTTTCTTATTATGTCTTATTTTAAAAATTCAAAATTTCAATTTATCTATACATGACATAATATGTCTCCTATGTCACAAACTACCAAGCCGACCAAGCCATCACAGTGTAAGTTAGTTCATGGAAGCAATCTGTAGATGTCACTATTTTGTATTTCGAAAAATACATTAGCTGTCCTATCTGTAGTTGAGGTGATCCGTGGTCCTGGGATTCAATCTCTGTGTTCTTTTGCCGATACATTCGCTGACTGGAATGCCCGCGCTGGGGGTGCCTTGCGCGCGAACTTTAAAAGTCACAGTATACAGGAATACAGTATTAATTCGCAAAGTGTGCAATATTTTAGATTTTTTCTGAGAATTATCAAATGAAGAACTTATTTCTGCGCCCTATAAACAGCTGCGCCCGGGGCAAGAGCCCCGCTCGCCCCACCATAGTTACGGCCCTGCTTCGTTCACATATCATTTCGAGATATATTATGCATATCTCTCCCTTAATAATATAAGTATATTATTTTATTTCAAATAATTAATTATAAATTTAGTTATGAATTGTTATTGCCCTTGTCAAATTTATTTCAAAATATTCGTGAGAATATATTGTGTTTTTATGTATAATAAAATTTTAATTAATTCTATAATAATTTAAATAATAATGAAACTTTATTATACGAACATGTTATAATATTTTAAATAATAATAATTACATGAATATATCAATAATCAACAGGTTGTGCATAAATGTACTCTATTTAGAAATTTAATAAACCATTAACAAATTTCATTATTTTATATTTGGGAAAATATTATTGGAAATTTCGATATTGTTATACGCTATTTAATAACAATTATAATTATTTCACTACATTTGAACAAATTCTATTCTAATATGCCGTACATAGTACCTACATAAATAGTTACAATAATGCTGATTGATTTTATATAATGCGCAAAAGAACTAAAATGAATCCTAAAACTTTTTTTTTCACAGATCAAAGATAAATTGCGATGAATGCATTTTACTTTGGCGAAGCTATCTATTATTTCAAAAGAGAAATAAATGACATCTCCAGAAACATGAAATAGTATAATGAAAGACAATTATTACAATGATCCCAATTCTAATACGAGTACAGTTGCGGTGGTGCTTCGCGGGGGCGGGGACGAAGAAAATGGGTAGCACAAGATCATTTATCCCCTTTAAAAAAGAACGATTTAGGTTAGCTGTGTGTTACTCGGAGTTGATTTTCTTGATAAAAAGAAAGCGGCTCATATTATTGTATAATAAATATAATGCTATATATGTTTTTATCTTCTACTTCCTATTTTTAAAAATATACTGTACTTTTTAGGAGTAGTTCAGTTCAGTTCAGTACGACGTAAGATCCGTTCATTTTCCCCCTAAAAAGAAAGCGCCTTAATTTAAATATACGTACTTACATATTTAGTTATGCTGAAAACTGTATTAAGATCCATTCAGTGCATATAGTCGTTGGATCTATTCCATATAAGTATGGTTCTATTTACTATTTTCTTTTTAAAACCTTACTATTATTTATTTATGATTAGTTCTTTGACAATTTATCTGACAGTTATATGCATTTGTGATATGATCTGTGTAACCAAGAAGTTGTGGTTGTTTAAAGCGTAGGCACCGATATTTAAATTATTGTTTTTCTACAAACTATATAGAAAAAGTATTTACGCAAATCTGTAGAAAATTTAATAATCTTTGATTTTTATAGTAACACAAATCTCGAAAAAATAACATTTGAAGATATTATTCGAAGAAAAACTATTTTGAGCTTCAAGTAGCATTTCTGCTTATCTGATTTATATCAAAATCTAATGGCTTCTTCCCATATTAGAATAAGGTATAAATACAAGGTTTCAAAATTTTCTGAATGGTAGTATTTGAGTTAGAGTGGAGGATCCACACAAACACACACACAGATACACATACGCACGCACGCGCACACGCACACGTACACGCACACGCACACGTACACGCACACGCACACGCACACTCACACGCACACGCATACGCACACACACACACACACACACACACACACACACACACACACACACACACACACATACTTACGCACGCACGCGCGCACACACACGCACACACACCCACACCACAGACTATCCATACCTAACGCCAACAGACACGACAGATAGTGTTATTTTTAAAACTGCAGTTACGCAGCTCTAACTACCGACGTTAGGGTGAACTATAATACCTAAAAGTTCGCCAGTTGCAGGGATTTTTAAATCAATGACTATAATTATTGCAGAAATATATTATAAATAAAAAACAATTAGGTAAAAAGCTTTTTATTTACAATTTATTTTTTTACAAAACAACATAAATGTATTATGAAAACTCCAGTCACATTAGTTAATTTGTTAAAATATGCCCAGTCGAAATTTCAACTTATCTAAAGATACAATAAAATTATGTACATATAATTCTAGCAACCCTGAAGAAGATTTGAGAAAAGTGGGAACGTTAGCCGAGTATATTTTAATAAATTGACCAGCGAGAATAAATGTATATAATGATTTCGTTGAAAGTATGTCTATTTTGTTTAATAAAATTTGCTAATCATATAGTTAACTAAAATGATTACTATTTATTAAAACTGTATAACAAAACTTTAAACATTAAAATAAGTATAGATAATTCATACTTACTTTACTCATATGATGCTCATGATGAAATATTTTGCAGCCACAATAGAAAGCACTTGCTGACAAACGAGAAAAATAACTTTATATTTGAAGCAAAGTATATTATGAAGATCAGATTACAAGTGATTATCAAGAGATTTTACGATTTTAGTTTATTAAACATCTTTGCTCGGAAAGTAAACTTCAAACTTGAATCTCGCTGACGTTTGACAAAACAAATTCTTATTGGCTAAAATCGAACGAATTGAAACAATCACAAACGACCCGGCGACCTCAGCGCAACTACCGACGTTAGGCTGAAATTAGAATTAGACGCGGGAATTCATTGAATTGTCAGCGGACTGACCCACTCACACATGCACGCACGCACACTCACACACACACACACTCATACAGACATCATTGTGAAAATGTTAAAATTGCATTCTAGGGACCTTAAAACGTTGTTATTTACCAAAATCTCGATATGCGATTTTTAGCACGATCCCTATACCTCCCTTACCAAGGTAGCGGGAGGTAAAAAGTGTACCTACTAGAATTTCCAGAAAGAAATATTATGCTCGAAATTGAAAGAACAGCCATCGTAACTTCTTATATAAAAGTTTTTTCGAATAATTTCTTTATTTTGTCAGACCTTAAAAGAATAAAACACATCTATCACAAACTTTGTTTATTTATTTACCCTTGATTGCTCGAATAACATCAATAATCATAACAACCCCAGTAAAGGCACAGACTATTGCCATGACGAGGTACCATTTATGGGAGTTAGTGCCAATGTAACAGAACAAGAGCGTGGCTACAGCAATGTTGATGATACCGGTTGGGGCAGTAATGCACAACTCCAATAAGCTGCTTTCAACCGCCAGGTACAGAAGAATAAGAAGAACACCAACGGTGATGAGGCAGTTACATTGGCATATTGCTAAGGCCATCTCCGTCGATCGGTCCATGTAAAACGACTCGTCGGGTAGTAAGCAAGTATAGATTAAACTGCCGAAAATACATATTATCTAAGGAATAGAAAAGTACGTTACTTCTATTTTGTTAGTGCCGCTATAATGTCTTCAAATTCAGTAAAATGATTTTCGGAATTGCGTAGCAAAAATTTAAAATTAAAGCATATACTACAGCCCGCGTGGTTTTATGTGCTGTTTCTGCTTCTATTCATCGATTTTTTGATTTATCGGTCGTGAATATACACCACAAACAACAAAATTTAATATTTTTAGTTTCTTAATAAAAGAAAATTAAACACAAGAGGGTGGATTGAAAAATTCTCGACCTACCACAGAAAGAGTTTATTAATATTTTATCTACGATTAGGTAGTAAATAATATGTATCTACAGGGTGGTGGCGGTTAGGGGTGAACATAGGGATTTAACATGGGATTTTAGTTTTTTGCAATTACCTGCACTCCTGTTCATTTTACGGCAAAAACTGTAGAGTACAACATTGTTCAGAATTAAAAATTGCATACAAAAATTGTATTTACATTTATTATTATGTTTTTGGTTTCTTCACAATTTTTAAAAAGAAATTTCAAAATTTCTGTTAATTTGTAGCAATAGCCATGACTTATAACTCAAATGTTTAAACATAATAATGTCATTCAATTTCTGTCAAATTTTCGAAATTTTCTCTTATAAAAAGTTAATTTAATAATGAATGTTTATTCGAATAAGGAACGAGTTTTCATTATAAAAAATTATTATGGTGGAAATAGTTTTAGAAGCATACGTGATTTATTTTCCATAAAGTACGAAAATACACCAATTCCTATTATAGCAACAATTTCTAAACTTGTTAAAAACATTGAGAACACAGCTAGTGTAGCTGTGAACGAAGGTAATGAAGGAAATAATAATAATAGAAGACGTTATAACGAAGTGAATGAAGAAATGGTATTGGCTATGATAAATCAAAATTCTACGTAGTTGATACATTTGGAATTGGTTTATTATTAAATGGTATAGGTACCTAATAAAAATGCGTATTAAAATTAAAAGTTGTTTGTTTTTAATTAATTTTTAAGTTAGATTAACGCATGGTTGACGTTTATAAATAATTTTTGACAACCAGAAAAAAATAAATTCCCTGGCTATTGCTACAAACTAACAGAAATTTTGAAATTTCTTTTTAAAATTGTGAAGAAACCAAAAACATAGTAATAAATGTAAATACATTTTAGTATGCAATTTTTAATTCTGAACAATTTTGTACTCTACAGTTTTTGCCGTAAAAAGAACAGGAGAGCAGGCAATTGCAAAAAACTAAAATCCCATGTAAAATCCCTATGTTCACCCCTAACCGCCACCATCCTGTATACTACAGCGCGTATGGTTTTATGTGCTGTTTCTGCCTCTATTCATCGATTTTTCGATTTATCGATTGTGGATACACAGCTCAAACAACAAAATTTAATATTTTTAGTTTTCTAATAAAAGAAAATTAAACATACGAGGGTGAATTGAAAAATTCTCCACCTACCACAAAAAGAGTTTATTAATATTAATTTTATCTACGATTAGGTAATAAATAATATGTAGGTATGACATAGATCCCACAGGGATTAATAAAACTTTTCAATCCACCCCCATAGATTCTATATTTTGAAAGAATACACATTAAATCATTAGAGTCTATAGATATAACGTATGGTCCTAAAGTTTTGAGAAAATTTTTAGATACTGATAAAATTTTTAAAACACTTACTTTTTAAACTAGTTATTACAACAATTAACAATAAGTATAACAATTAATTGGAGTAACGATGATCGACTGGGAAAATGATGCAGGAAAAAACATGAAGAAAAATTCTCGGAAATGCAGTCAAGATAATATGTTCATTTGATTATGCCGACGTTTTTGAGAAAAAAAATTGTTTCATTCTCTGTTCAGTTAATAATATACATATTATAAAACATATTGTTCTTTATTACAATATTATGTACAAATATTTCTTAGTTTCACTTGACTTGATTTAACCCTGAGGATGATCATAGTATGATCAAAACGTCGGCATAATCAAATAAACATATTATCTTGACTGCATTTCCGAGAATTTTTCTTCTTGTTTTTTCCTGTATAACAATTAATATTTAACATTTAAATTATTAATAATAGACCATTATCTTCAATGGCCCTTAATTTTCTTCTAACTTTTCAGGTCAATATTGACCAAAATTCTTCCATTGGTAGAGTTTGTAGTACATTGGGTGGATTGTCCAATTTCGGAACAAAGTCGACGTTGTTTTCGTTATAGCAATCTCTAGTTATTCTGGCGTATAGTCCAGTAAACAGAGGTCGAAAAAGGGGGTTACCTTACAAAAGGTCGGGTAGTTCTGAATTTTTGATATGTTGTATAAGATGGTTGGTTAATGAAAATTCCAAATTTCCACAAATCCCCTTCCTCCGCTCCGCCATCTTGTAAAAACCACCATAAATTGGCGCTTTTTTCAGTTTTTCACCTGTAACTTCAATCTGGTGAATTTTAGCGAAAAAAAGTTATTTGCCGACTTGTAGATGATGAAATTTTCTAAAAATTTCATACAAAAGGTTTGTCTCCACGATTCATAGCAACGGAGCTATGAAGCTCCCAAAAACGGCAACAATTGCGCACGTAGCATCCTCTACAAGTTGGCAAATAACTTTCTTTTCGCTAAAATTCACCAGATAGAAGTTATAGGTGAAGAACTGAAAAAAGCGCCGATTTATGGTGGTTTTTACAAGATGGCGGAAGGAGCGGAGGAAGGGGATTTGTGGAAATTTGGATTTTTCTTTAACTAACCATCCTATACAACATATCAAAAATTCAGAACTACCCGACCTTTTGTAGGGCAAAATCCTTCATTTACTAGACTACGTAATGGCATGAAGCTAGATCAGGCCAAAACATTATATTATCATCATTGGCGTGATGTGTATTTAAAAATTGAAGCAATTTAGATAGGTATCTTTGAATATAAAGTTGTGCAGTTAAGGCTTCGCCTCGAACACGACCAATGCACGGCTGCGAGATATATCCGGCTTCAGAAATGGCACACAATACTACAATTTTATCCTCAAATTTAGATTTACCTTTGAATTTGACATTGTCTGGTATGTTATCCATATCATCAGTGTAAAAACCATCGTTTCCTTTCATCTCTGAATGGGACAGAGTAAAATATTTCTCGTCATTCATTACAATAAGTTTATTGAGAAAATGAATGCGCCTTAACGCACGGCAACATCTAGAGATTCTTTCTAATTGGGCCACGGTATATTTTGGTGCCTTTCTTCTTTTTCAAAACACCACGTCATTTCGAGAAAGTGTTTCAAAAACAGTGGTCTTCGAAACATCGAATCTTCTGCCCACAGTTCGTTGTGACACTCCAACTTTGTCTTTAACGGCTGCAATTAATCTTTGTTCTCTCATGTGGTTCAATATTTTTGAACGACCACTTTTGGGCAAATTAACACAGGGTATACCTTCTTCACATTCTTTTGTCCGATAAATTGTTGCCACAGAGATATTGTGTTCGCGATAAGTTGCAACAATATCACTCTTCGACATTCGCCCAACAAGATTGTAAATTCCCTTACGAATATCTAGCTTATATGACATTTTTCTGCATCAAATCGAAAAAACTAAATTGTCAAAATGAAGACAAGTTAATTGTGATATTTTGTTTCCCGCGACAATTTGATTAAACGTTAATTGGTATAAATACAAAACATTTAAAAAATTTCTCAAAACTTCAGAACCATACGTTACTTATTGTTTTTGATTTTCTTTATTGTTATGGTTATTTTTGACGTTTCTTAAAACGAATGAAATGCTTCATTTTATGTCACGTGTCTGCGTTTTAACCAATCTTGTCATTATTATTATTACTGGGAATAAAGCTCTAGTGATTATTCCCGGTAATAATCTCTGTAGCTTTTATTTTTGTTGAAATATGTCAGATAGCTATCAACACATAAGTAAAATGAGCGAGTGCTGTTTCTGATCATGTAATATACCAAAAAATTGTAGAAACCACTTCTAGAAGTACCATAATTAGTAACTATAAGTATAATTCCTGATTACTTATATTTATTTTGCCTTAGCAAAGTTGTGTTTTAGTTTTAAAACAGACTTGCCAACTGCGCCATATAAATAAATGAAGCCTAGTGAATTACGACAGTAGATGGCAGTACAATAGCATACATCTGATTTCGTTGTTTGATACAAATTTGTGGATCAAAAAATAATCTAATTTATAGTATGTTCCGTAACGCAACCGGTTGGATCAGGTTTATGATTTTGTGTTCCGTAAACCCTGATATTATTTACTGGTTTCTATTTGAAACGCGGTTCCTGAAAAAAAGTTATTAAAAGGTCGGACCACGGCAACCACGAAATAATCCTGGTTTCTCTAGTATTTTTACCCCCACTACCGCTACTTTCAATCACCATAATAAAATCAAACAATATATGTTAATGTCAAATTTCTAAACCACATTAGTGGTATTACTAATAATTATTATAGATGTAAATATGGAAACTTTATTTATATTTGATATATTGTTGGTTGTGTTACTTTTATTCGCATTAAATGTAATAGAATGTTCAATTTCGTTGTCATATTCAACGTTACCATTCATTTGGTTAATTTTTATTTTTGTCGGGTTGTGTCAATTTTAAATGTCATATGATTCAATGTCAATCTGTCCCGAAATAGATGAAAATATTCAGGAACCATTGTTTACCTGGAATCAAGACACTGTTTTTTTTTTTTTTTTTTGGTTGAGTTACAGAACATAGTATAAATATAATTTGAGAATTCAATAAATTAGAAAATAATTCTCCAGTATTCTTATATGGGCTTATGACTTACATCCTATTAAATGCATATTTGAATATACGTACTAATTGAATGAGTTTTAGAAAAAAAGAAAGCGTGGTTAGCACGTTGACACCCATCTTCAAATATTTCTTTACGGAGTAAAATTATTTCTCGACCATGTTATGTCAATTTTCTTGACACTGACATCTGTCAATTAATAATATTTGAACATCTTAATTGTTTCCATGGTATAGCAGCATAGGTTGTTGAAAGATTATTCATACTAATAACTTCTAAAACTTCTTAAATTCATGCCGAACATTATAGTCCAAGATCCCAGGGCCCCCAGACGTAACTTATTTTCTCAAAGATGAAATGTGTGGAATAGGGTACTATTCCTATGTACATTGAACGCACGCATACCTGCTAAGTTGGGTAGACGGCCAATTTACAGGTACCAGGTGCGAAAGGTAAGCAAAAATTGGACTTACTTCACTTAAATTCTGAAAGCTGATTTTTATGTATGGCTTATAGAATATTAGTACAAAATAATATTCAACACTCCCAGACACTTCCGCTCGGCCTTAACTTCCGACAGACGCTTTAAAGCTCACACAAAAATACATAAACTTTACTTATTTTCTGATGCTTGATTTTTATATATGTTACCTAGGGGACTATTTCAAACCTATATGTACACAGCCAGACAAATGCTAAGGGCCAAACATCCCCCCAGACACAAAAAACAAAAAATAAATTTCCATTAAATTTTTATTTAATGAAAAAAATTACTTTTAAGCTATATTTATTTCCTAAATTAACATCTATGCTCTTACAAACACAATATAATACTGTATCCCATGCGACACAAAAAAATGTTGACTTTTCGATAAAATTTATTGAACAATAAGTCAAAAATTAAAAATTATGGACTAAAATTCCACTTAGGATGCTACAGTACAAACACACAATAGAGTAGAACATACTGTAAGTTTAAGAGGATGAAATCAGTTTACATGGCTCTCGCTCGCTCTGAAACGCGTGTATAGTCCCCCGCGCTCATACTCATAGCAGAATGTTTTTTGTGTCTGGGGCGATGTTTGGCCCTTAGCATTTGTCTGGCTGTGTACATATAGGTTTGAAATAGTCCCCTAAGTAACATATATAAAAATCAAGCATCAGAAAATAAGTAAAGTTTATGTATTACAAAAACCAAAAAGTATATAAGTTTTAAATTTACATATCTCGCTTATAAAAAGGGCTAATTTAATAATACTTGATGTGCTAGACGCAGAATTTAATTCTCTAAAACTCTTATTAGAAGCATTTATTTCTAAAATCAAAATGAAACCATTTTATTCAAGAAAAACTGTTAACAACTTCAGGTAATATATCACTTCCGGTTAGCCTGTTTTAACCAAAATCTGCTATGTTATTCTAATTGATATAAAAGTCTTATTTACCAAATTTTAAAGTTTTGGATTATATTTTAATATAGTTCTTCATTAAAATCTATTATAGGCTTCAAATAAAGTACCATTTCTGGAAATTATGTAATGACCAAAAAGGGAGGTGCACAACTAGATGTTATAGAAGTCCTAAATACAAAATTTCAACTTTCTGCGGCTTACCGTTTTTGAGTTATGCGAGATACATACGCACGTACGTACGTACGTACAGACGTCACGACGAAATTAGTCAGAATGGATTCAGGGATGGTCAAAATGGATATTTCCGTTGAAATCTCAAAACCGAAATTTTTCGCGATTACAATACTTCCTTTACTTCGTACAAGGAAGTAAAAAATCACTGTATGCATTTTAGGAATTTTATTTCACTTAATTTTTTTATACTTTTTATGTCCATATATATTGAACATGAAGATCAAATGCAATCAAATCGTATAGAGCGGTGATGGCAAACCTTTATATACAATGCGTCAATTTGATTCACGTACGACTTCAGTTGCAACATACACCTCTAGCACTTAAACTTCTACGGTCTACACTTATAAAGACGCAGACAGACCGGTGATATATTACTTGATATTAAGTAAAATATAATTTACAAATTTCATGCAATTTGCAGGTTTACGGTAGAAGCCCACCATTATGAGCAGCTATTTTTCAAAATTAATTTAGGTGCGATTAAGGCGAGTTAAGTAATAAATCCGTAATTTAATAAAAATAAATTGTTTCATGCAGGTGAGTTGCCTTAGCTTGCGATGCTGGCGCAACGCAGACTAATAAAGTTGGTGGCAGAGGAAATTGATAAAGGACTGTTTCTGTTCCGACTAAACTAATTACTCGTTCATTAGCGGAGAAATATCCTATAACGACTGCAAACTAACTCCAACTACACGTACGGAAGACAACACGGGCCTAGCGCTAACATAGCATGGCTACGGCGTAATGGAACTCACAAGTTACAGATTCTCAATACTTATTATAGGCTAACGTAGCAGGATGAAGTATGGAAATTATAAAGTTTATTTGGTTAAGGCCGGTATTATAAAGGGTCACTTAAATTTACTTCCAAAGTAGGCTGGGCGAAAAAGAAGTAACGTATGTAACAAAAGTTTTGAGAAAAAGTTAGATTTATTCATCAAATAGAATTTTTTTATTGACATAAGGGCTTATCTTCAGTGCTACGCTGCTTTTTAATATCTTGTCTCGTTTGACTCTGGACTCTAAACGATGTTTAATCTACTTCTCGGAGCGACAGAAATATTCTTGTCTGTAAATGTAGTTCGTTTTGGTATTACGGGCCATTATTGTATACTGTATATTACCGTATAGTCGTCTGTCCAATATTTTGATCCCGAAAATGCCAAAAAATTTATGTATCTGTCCAACTAACCTATAAATAGATTTAAAGCGTAAATTTTTCTCAAAACTTTTGATACATGCGAGTACTTTACTACAATTCAAACCTTTATTTTATAAAAACTTTATCCTAAAGTAACGCTAAAGTTTTATATAAAAACAAGCACTTTTATTTTGATTTAAATTAAGGTGAAGCTAAAGTTTGTTATAAAAACAACCCTTCTTAATATTTATCACACTATGGCCCAGTTTTATAATTGCTAATTAAAATTAAAATAAAAAATCTGATGTGGCCAGCACATTACCTTCCGTCAGTTCTATGTAATTTGTATAAATTTCATGCAGAAGGTTTCTTGCTAAAGATTCTATTTTTTGGGCATTACCTTTCGGCAGTTGCATGTATTTTATGCAAATTCCATGCAGAAAATTTATAGCAAAAGATCTTACATATATTTCCAGTAATATTATAAGACAAACACACTATGTCAATTTCACTTGACACTGACATCTTTCAATCAGAATTTTCTTAATATATTAGCTGTTTCCATAGCTATGGCTACTTTATGAAATTTAATTTTTTTGTAATTTTTTAACTCTATATCCATTTAATATTAAGTATAAAATGCAGTCAAATTGTACAGAGGATAAAATATTCTTTAATATTTATAATAACATTAAATGTGAAAAAATGATATTTAACATAGTTTTCTAAAGAAAAACTGTTAAAATCTCCAATTGATGGTACTTCCGGTTGACCATTTGTAACCAAAATCTAATCAGCTCTTCATATGGATGTAACGAGGAAGAATACGAAAAAATTATAATTTTTGAAATTGTAGTATTAGTTATCGCACACACGCACGCACACACGCACACACACACGCACACACGCACGCACACGCACACACGCACATACGCACACACGCACACACGCACGTGCTTATTCATCATCAAATTTTTTGACCAAAGAAAATACCTTCCTTACCTAAAGGTGACGAGAGGTAAAAATAATAGTTAATTAAAAGTTATATATTTTACCTGCATTACAAGCAGTAGTTAACCACAAAAGTGCTAATTATCTATGAATTTCGGTAACTAATACCGTAGCCTACGTTATTAATACAAGGCCGGGAAACAACTCAAATTTTGTTTAAAAAAGTGGCCAAAAACTCTAGTTCCAAAACCGCTGATGAGGGCGCGATTTATTCCGGCTGTCATTTAAATGTCATTTTTAGACTGTCAAAATAATATATTGATATGATCAATTTAGCGATTATAACCAATGTTATACGGTTTTTTAAACTATATAAATGAATAAAGAATACAACAAATAAAAACATAATTAATATATAATTTATATGTAATGGACCTTTCCAATTTAAAGAGATAGAAGACATGCGCTACGGGGATCTGCGCATAGTAAGAACAATTGAGATCTATGACGTTTGATTCTAAAACATTTAGACGTAAAATGTGAGAATATTTCGGATAACTTTAAAAAATCTTATCGAAATAAGTTACAAAAGCTTTTATTGGAGGTAAAATGTCTAACGATGCAAATTTTCACTGAGAATACAGGTATTTTAATGACTGCAATATTTTTGACGTTTCGTTTGACAGCCCAACTGGCAGTTGTTCGCGCCATTTTCTTACTATTTGCAGCGATAGAAAGAGATAGCCCTTAAATTGGAAAGGTCCATTATTTTATTATTTATATTTCTTTATATACTGTTGTATTACTATTACACTATTCATAAGTTAAATTAACATAACAGAAGTTGAACTAACATAAGAAATATGTTGGAAAAGGCTGTAGAAGAGAGAAGGTGTAGTAACGCCAGAACGCACACTCCACAGCTGGGCAATGCGCACGCACATGACCAAGAGTGTTTGCGCGGGAATTAGCAGCCAGTCAATGCAATCAATCAATCCCTCAACGTTGAAACATGTGCTTAATCGCTTCACAGACCAAAAACACTATGTACTTGTACAAAAATATTTTCTATTCTATTGTAGCCCAAGTAATAAATAAATGTTCAAGTAGTTAATATGTTTGCGTGTATTTATAAACAAGATTTAAGATTGGCCAGCAAACCACAGAAGGGAGAAGGTACCAGTCATTGATATACATTTGAGTTTGAAAACCCATCCAGTAAATAAGATATTGGATATTATTGTCGTGAACAGGTATTATGATAACTAATGTATCATAATGAATATAAACTATTAATTATTATTACAGATTGGACATATTATTCTTATAATTTTAAAACTTTTCGAGACAATGGTTGTTCTTGTTTTTAAACTGTATGTCATTGGCTTTGTGACCTATATTACTTAATAAGGGTTTGATAAATTTAGAACACAATGTACGTAGAAGTTTTTCTGATATTACAGGAACAACGATTGATAATAATTGTTGCAAGAGTTTATACGCCAACCCATCAACTACTCGCCCGACATCTGGCGGTCATTTTCGTAAAGAAACCGCTGACAGATTGACAATCGATGCATGCTTAGTTGTATGAAAACGTGTTAAATTAAAAGTACAACTGCGTTAAAATGAGTGTTACCGCGAAAAGACATAGTGAAAGACGAGTCTGCTGTGTTCCCGGCTACCCTAGCACGTAATATCGCAACAAAGAACTGAAATTTTACAGTTTTTCGAATCGTGTTTCGGAAAACTGAGCGAAAATAACTTTGGATTGCACGTGTTCAGAGAGAATCGTAAGTATTATTAAATGATAGTAGTTTCTAATCAAGTTTATCGTTTTATTAGTGTATTTTATTTTGAGTTGAAAAATATAACAACATTGTTATTAACCCCTGGTAGACACACTTTTTTAGCGTCTTTGTCTCAAACATAAGCTACACTCTAGTGTCTCTCTCGTTGGTGCAAATTTGCATTAGTAGCCGCCTCGCTGGCCGAGTGAGTTGAGAAGCGTGCTTCTGCAGCGCGCGAAGCGACCATCACCGCTCGGTTCTGAGGGTCGTGGGTTCGATTCCCCGCAGGGGCTTGGATGTTTGTGCCTATCCTATCATCTCATCTCCATCAACGCAACGCAAAAATATTACAAAGATGATAGGTTAAAACTGACTCACCCTTATCAATATCAATTGTAATACTTTATAATAAGTTAAATACAATAAAGAATTATTATTATTATTATTATTATTGTTATTATTATTATTATTATTATTATTATTATTATTATTATTATTATTATTATTATTATTATTATTATTATTATTATTATTATTATTATTATTATTATTATTATTATTATTATTATTATTATTATTATTATTATTATTATTATTATTATTATTATTATTATTATTATTATTATTATTATTATTATTATTATTATTATTATTATTATTATTATTATTATTATTATTATTATTATTATTATTATTATTATTATTATTATTATTATTATTATTATTATTATTATTATTATTATTATTATTATTATTATTATTATTATTATTATTATTATTATTATTATTATTATTATTATTATTATTATTATTATTATTATTATTATTATTATTATTATTATTATTATTATTATTATTATTATTATTATTATTATTATTATTATTATTATTATTATTATTATTATTATTATTATTATTATTATTATTATTATTATTATTATTATTATTATTATTATTATTATTATTATTATTATTATTATTATTATTATTATTATTATTATTATTATTATTATTATTATTATTATTATTATTATTATTATTATTATTATTATTATTATTATTATTATTATTATTATTATTATTATTATTATTATTATTATTATTATTATTATTATTATTATTATTATTATTATTATTATTATTATTATTATTATTATTATTATTATTATTATTATTATTATTATTATTATTATTATTATTATTATTATTATTATTATTATTATTATTATTATTATTATTATTATTATTATTATTATTATTATTATTATTATTATTATTATTATTATTATTATTATTATTATTATTATTATTATTATTATTATTATTATTATTATTATTATTATTATTATTATTATTATTATTATTATTATTATTATTATTATTATTATTATTATTATTATTATTATTATTATTATTATTATTATTATTATTATTATTATTATTATTATTATTATTATTATTATTATTATTATTATTATTATTATTATTATTATTATTATTATTATTATTATTATTATTATTATTATTATTATTATTATTATTATTATTATTATTATTATTATTATTATTATTATTATTATTATTATTATTATTATTATTATTATTATTATTATTATTATTATTATTATTATTATTATTATTATTATTATTATTATTATTATTATTATTATTATTATTATTATTATTATTATTATTATTATTATTATTATTATTATTATTATTATTATTATTATTATTATTATTATTATTATTATTATTATTATTATTATTATTATTATTATTATTATTATTATTATTATTATTATTATTATTATTATTATTATTATTATTATTATTATTATTATTATTATTATTATTATTATTATTATTATTATTATTATTATTATTATTATTATTATTATTATTATTATTATTATTATTATTATTATTATTATTATTATTATTATTATTATTATTATTATTATTATTATTATTATTATTATTATTATTATTATTATTATTATTATTATTATTATTATTATTATTATTATTATTATTATTATTATTATTATTATTATTATTATTATTATTATTATTATTATTATTATTATTATTATTATTATTATTATTATTATTATTATTATTATTATTATTATTATTATTATTATTATTATTATTATTATTATTATTATTATTATTATTATTATTATTATTATTATTATTATTATTATTATTATTATTATTATTATTATTATTATTATTATTATTATTATTATTATTATTATTATTATTATTATTATTATTATTATTATTATTATTATTATTATTATTATTATTATTATTATTATTATTATTATTATTATTATTATTATTATTATTATTATTATTATTATTATTATTATTATTATTATTATTATTATTATTATTATTATTATTATTATTATTATTATTATTATTATTATTATTATTATTATTATTATTATTATTATTATTATTATTATTATTATTATTATTATTATTATTATTATTATTATTATTATTATTATTATTATTATTATTATTATTATTATTATTATTATTATTATTATTATTATTATTATTATTATTATTATTATTATTATTATTATTATTATTATTATTATTATTATTATTATTATTATTATTATTATTATTATTATTATTATTATTATTATTATTATTATTATTATTATTATTATTATTATTATTATTATTATTATTATTATTATTATTATTATTATTATTATTATTATTATTATTATTATTATTATTATTATTATTATTATTATTATTATTATTATTATTATTATTATTATTATTATTATTATTATTATTATTATTATTATTATTATTAACCCCTACCAGGGGTTAACTAAAAAAATTATATAACAATCTCGAAATAAAATGATCATATTATTTTTTTTAGAATGGATTCCAGCAAAGTATATTACAATCTGTATTGCACATTTTGTTGGAGGAGAAAAATCCAATGGCCCCCCTAATGAAAACTGCAATCCAATAATTTTTTCATGAAGACCAGAAACATCGACATCTGCAGATCGAAGAAAAAGATTAATGAAACAGCATGAAAGAGGGAAAGTACCTACCACTCATGGAAACAAATAATATTAATAATGGTAAAATGTTTATTTATTTTTCTGTCATTTTAAATATACCGTTAATTAATCATTCATAAATTGTTTTAGATTTGGAAGAGGGTGAATTACCGTTAACATTATCCATAGGAAAGGAGACCTTTGAAATATCTGTTCAAACTGATGATATTTCATTTGAAGAGATCCATGACGCTACGTATATAAATAATATAAATGTATATTTACTTATTAAATTATTTAAGCAATGAAAATCACTTGGCCACATTTCATTCTAAAGCAAAAAAGAAACAGTTTTTTACTTTCAATTAAACTTTTCTTTCGAAAAATACTAATGTATACCGGTCTAAACTACATTTGATTATAATAACCGACATTGCACAACGGGATTATATTAGTTTTTATCACAAAAGACACTATTTTGCATTCATAATAAAACGCGTTCAATCCGTTCTGTTTAAACCTATCAGCGCTTTGTTGTCGCGCGTGGCCGCTAGAGCGGCGCTCTCAACGCACCGGCTGATGTTGGGTTGGCGTATAGTTTTATGGAATGGCTGCAAGTACAATTTTTTTTATAAGAAGCAAACATCCAATCAAATTTTTTAAAGGATAATTCAAATCATCTATGTCCATGTTCTTAATTAAACTATATAACGCTTCATTCTTATGGAAAGAAGATTTAAACATTGAAATACACAATATTGTTTCATTATTGTTTAATTTCAACAGAAATAAGTGAATAATATAATGATTGCAATACAACAATAATTATTAAATAATACAATATTATATAATAACGAATGCTAAATGAAAACTACGTTGAAACTTTATGAAACGAAATCACAAAACACATACGTCAAAAATGACAGCGAGAATAAGTCGCGCCAAAACGGCAAGTTTGGAACTAGAGTTTCTGTTTGACAGATATTGTGATGTTTCCCGGCCTTGTATTAATAACGTAGGCTACGCTAATACCTACTCTGTTAGTTAAGTTGTAATTATTTAAGTGACAAGAATACGACAAGTGACAGGTTACTAAAATGTTTGATTGGGATTTTGATGCCTTTGATGATCATGACGAATTTTTATTAACACGTTCTAAAATTTATTGTTCGGGAGGTGCAGTACCAATTAAATCTTTCATATCCATATCAATATGTATTGTTTCCACAAAACCTGGGGGTCTTCCACTAGTTCGTAGCGTACAATTTTTATTAACAGAAAATTTATGCTTACCCTCCTTCATATTTCTAAACTTTGTTTTAAGTGCATCAGCATCTCGAAAGACACTCACTTTATTTTGGCTATTAAAAACCTTTTTAATTTGAAGAGCCTGGGGGGAAAAGATGTTTTTTTTTCAGTATGCGAATTTTAAAGTTTGAGATCTTATGGAACATTTTTTAAGTAAGATAATGTATTCAATCCTAGTCCAGAACTCAGATTGGTCATTTCTTAACATTATTATACCCACAGATGGCCGAGTGTCAACTTATGTGGGACCTAATCTAATAGAACATTACCAGTGTGACTACCGAACCAGGCAAAAATGCATGGACCGTTATTCTTTTTAGGTCTTGAATTGCAATTTCTTAGGCATGTATCTTAGGACAGTTACCATTTTTGCCTTCTTTAAATATAGCATTTGAAAGCCCCACCTTGAATTTCTTAGTAGGACCAATCATCTCTTTTTACTTGAAAATGCACATACATCTTTTTCCCCTGGCACTTCATTTGTAGCCATACATTTTTCATGTTTCATGTCGTTTGACCATTCTTTATTTTCTATATTTCCATTCACGAATAACATTAGTAGAATCTGCTCCTCCCCCGTTAAATTACTACCTATTTTCTTTTTTTTTATTTGCCTCTTCTTGATTTATTCAAACGTCAAAAAGCACAATGATCACAATAGAAAAGTAATTGGAAGAAATCTGGTGTGGCCAACACAATACCTCCCGCCATTTACAGCCCGAGTCACAAAAAAGATTAAAAATCCTTATTTTTGGATTAGCAAATTTTACTCTAATTTTGGCAGTTTATTTCTTAAAATATAGTTCAATCTAATCTAAGTAACTACCTTTTTATAAACCCCTCAACAGGATTAAATTCCAATTACAGAGTGGGTTCACGCTCATACACATCTATGCCTAAGTGGAATTCGAGCCCCGAGTGCACTCATGACATGAGGCGTTGCTTTAACCATTGAGCCACCGGAGCTATAATAAAATGAAAATTAAATTTTAAATCAAAAAATGAGGATTAGCTTAAACATTTTGGTGAATCGTTAATTTTTATTAATCTAAATGTATACCTACCTACATATTTACTTATGCTGGAAGCTGTATTGAAATCCTTTTCTATTGTTCTATTTACTTTTTACTTCCTTGGTTCCTTGTACGAAGTAAAGGAAGTATTGTAATCGCGAAAAATTTCGGTTTTGAGATTTCAACGGAAATATCCATTTTGTCCATCTCTGAATCCATTTTGACTAATTTCGTCATGACGTCTGTACGTACGTACGTACGTGCGTACGTGCGTATGTATCTCGCATAACTCAAAAACGGTAAGCCGTAGAAAGTTGAAATTTTGTATTTAGGACTGCTATAACATCTAGTTGTGCACCTCCCTTTTTGGTCATTACATAATTTCTAGAAATGGTACTTTATTTGAAGCCTATAATAAATTTTAATGAATAACTATCTTAAAATATAATCTAACACTTTTCAAATTTGGTATATAAGACTTTTATGTCAATTGGAATAACATAGTGGATTTTGGTTAAAACCGGCTAACCGGAAG
>OY720459.1:8252306-8379806 GCA_963082715.1 Harpalus rubripes | reverse complement strand
CTCCACTGTGTAGTTCGTTTTTTTAAAAACCACAATTTCATGAAAAGTTCTTTATTCTCAAACAGCAAACATATTCCAGTGTTTTTATTTATCCGAGTGTATTTGAAAATATCTTTTCAATCTTAAAGCTACACGAATTCCAGCGGCATTGTGTGCATGTTTGAGTAAAGCCATTCTCTTCTTTTTTTGTTCTTTGCATTCGCATGAATATGATTCCACAAAGTTGCCGCTAATACCTTACGAGGAAAAGTATTTAAAATGTAAAAACATTTCCCAAGCATGTGCTTTGACTAGCTGAAAGTGGATTGAGCGTTTGAAGTCGTAGTCAGGATAGGATACAATTTTACTGTAAAAGCTTTCGCAAAGTAGTTTAATATTATTTTCGAGCTATTTATTCATACATCACAAAACTGTTCTTTCTGTTCATTGCTCTGTGCAACGATCTTAAAGAGGGTAAGATATTTAAATTATCCTATTTCTTTAGTGTGGTCAATAATATTATTAACACTGTAATAAATAGTATGATCACTAAAACCTCAAAAAATATTTAGGTAATACTTTCAGTTAGAGGTGGGCGCGTGAGTAACTTTTTGTTCACGATCACGCACGCTCACGGAACTAAAAATGTAATCACGACCAATCACGCACGACTTTTTATGTTTGATTCACGATCACTCACGCTCACGATTTTATTTTGGCACTCACGCCCGATCACGCCCGGCGGGTCACGTTCGTGTCACGTAATTGTTTCTATGTACATTTAAGCCAGTTTAACACAGTCATAAGTTGTTATCAAATTTGTTAACAAATTGGTAATAAGTTAGGTAACAGATTGGTTTCATTGGAAACGAATGTTTATGGACAAATAGGTTGTTCTATTCCATCACAAATATCATTATAAATTTGGTAACAAATTTGTTAACAAAATTATGATCGTGTCAAACGGGCTTAAAGATTTTTATATCTTTAGTGAAATCGGAGCAACTGTGTATACAATTTTGGGTACAACAATAACACTATTATTATGCAAAAAATACTGTTGATGACATATTTGGACATAATAATAATAACAAGAATGTAAAGTAAAAGATGGAAATCGATAATTTTTTAAATAAAAAATAGAAGAAAACTTGTACTTACGCCCGATTAAATTTCAATCACGCCTGATCACGCACGATAATTTTTTAGTGCCTCACGCTCACGTCCAATTACGACGCAAAATTTAAATTATATTCACGATCACGCGGGTCACGTCGTGACCCATCGTGACCCGACAAAATCACGGCCCGCGCCCACCTCTACTTTCAGTTGAAGCGCTTTTAATAAAAATAACCTGTCCAGGTAATGTAATCGTACCTAAAATTCGATGGCGACTTTTCAGTAAATAAGCACGAAGTAGGGTCCCCACAACACGTTTTTACTATTTTTACGATGATGTCTGTGTGTGTGTGTGTGTGTGTGTGTGTGTGTGTGTGTGTGTGTGTGTGTGTGACGATTTTTTCGTCCACGATAACTCTTAAAACAAACTTTCGAAATTTTCTATTTTCCGTATTTAAGCTTCCTACATTCATATAAAGAGTTGATTAGATTTTGAGTAACCTTGGACGACCGGAAGTGATACGTTACTCGAAGCCAATAGCAGTTTTTATGAAAAAAATTATATTAAAATATAATCCGAAACTTCTCTATTCTAGCATTTAAGACTTTCATATCAAAGGAAATAACATATTAGATTTTGGCTAAAATTAATAAACCGGAAGTGATAGTTTACTTGAAGCTCTGAACAGATTTTCGTGAAAAAAATATTATGATATAATCAAAAACTTTTTAAATTCAGTATTTAAAACTTTTAAATGAAACATATTAGATTTTGGCTAAAATTGAGAAACTTGAAATGATACTTTATTTGAAGATTGATAAACCGGAAGTAGCTCTTTACAGAATGCTATAAACAGGTTTTCTTGAAAAAATACCTATATTAAAACATGATCCAAAACTTATCAAATTTGGTATTTAAAACTCATGTATAATTTGAAACAGCATTAGATTTTGAGTATACCTATATAATAAACCGGAAGTGGTACTTAATTTGGAGCTCATAACAGATTTTCGAGGAAAAACATAATAAAATATAATCTAAAATTTGGTATTACAGACTTTTCTATTTATTGGAACAAAAACTAAATTTTGTTTACAAACGATCAACTGGAAGTGACGGGAGGTCATGTGTTGGCCACATCAATTTTTTATCTTCTGTCACTTTTAGGTAAGGAAGGTATTGTCTTTAGTCAAAAAATTCGGTGGTGAGTTTTTGATGAATAAGCACGTTTTAAGGTCCCTAGAATACGATTTTACTATTTTAACGATGATGTGTGTGTGTGTGCGTGCCCGTGTGCGTGTGTGTGTTTGTATGTGTGTGGATGTGTGTGTGTGTGTGTGTGTGTGTGTGTGTGTGTGTGTGTGTGTAACAAAATTTTCGTCTGCGATAACTCTAATACTACAATTCCAAAAATTATAATTCTTTCGCATTCCTCTTCCTTGCATCCATATGAAGAGCTGATTAGATTTTGGTTATAATTGGTCAACCGGAAGTACCCTAATTTGAAGATTTTAACAGTTTTTCTTGAAAAAACGATGTTAAATATCATTTTTTCACATTTAATGTTATTATATATATTAAAGAACATTGTATTCTCTATACGATTTGACTGCATTTTATACTTCATATTAAATGAATATAGAGTTATAAAATAATAAGGAAATTAAATTTCATAAATAAGCCAGCTATGCTAGAAACAACTACTATATTAAGAAAATTCAGATTGAAAGATGTCGGTGTCAAGTGCAATTGACATAATCGTAGTATACTTGTGTTAGGATCTTTTTGCTCGAAACTTTCTGTATGGATTTTATAGAAAATACAAACGCATTTACAAAAATTCTACCGGTAGATACCGCATCTACCGACTGTGTTCGAAAACACGAGTGGTAAAAAGTTACCGTATTCGAAAATTGTTCATTATCTACCAGATCCATCTACCGGATTCATGAAGAATCTAATCTGAAAACAAGGTAGCGAAGCGTGCGCGGTAAAAGTATGGAAATGTGCTCAAAGTAGGACTCTGCTCAGTTTGTTAACTACGTCAAATTTCTAACCTATTTTAAATTTTCTTATGTTATGGATCTACCCTGTTTACCACTTGCGTTCATAAAATATCGATTCCGGTAGCTATAACCTGATAAAAAGCTGTTTACCGGTAACGGTTCACCGGTAGAATTTTCGTAAATATCTCATATAACTGACGGAAAGTAATGTGCTGGACAAATCAGATTTTTTTAAATGAAAATAGTTGACAACAGAAAAATGTGGTTTTGACATTTTGACTCTGTCGCTAAGGCCAATGCTATTCTACACCGTTCTAGATATCGACGCCAAATTTTGTAGAGATGTTCTTTCAGCTTCAGGACGTGTTGAAGAAGTTCAAAATATTGCATAGTTTTTTTTTATTAATTAATTTTAAAGTTTACAAACAAGAAAACATAGTGAAGTGAGCGACACTCTAAATGTATCTCTGTAGATTGTAATCGGCTGGTCTCAGGCAATCGTTTTCAAATCTGCACCACATGGTGGCAAAAGTGGAGAGTAGTAGTAGATTTCAAAGTTATAAAATTAGACCCCTGGTCTGCAAAATACTCAGTTACAGTTGCTAAAGGTACTTCATTGGACGAAAATCGTTACCCTCCCAGGTGTTTTTTGTATTTCAATAGATGGAAGTCTGATGGAACTAGATCTGGTGTATAGGGAGGATGAGACAGGTACTAATTAAAAGCCTACTAGCTTATAAAAGTCCTGCGTTCAAATTCCAATGAGGTTCGTGAATTTTTCAGAAAATCTTACTTTGTGATATAATTAAAATTTCCTTCATCAGTAAGGCGTATTTATGCGATTTAAACATTTAGGTTTGATCACAAATAATTATTATCAACGTTTACTTTCTTTACAAACAAACGTTAAAATTCTTTTTCCATAATCTGCCTGGAGATAATAAGAAAAAATCTGATATGGCCAGCATATTATCTTCCGTCAGTTCTATGTATTTTGTACAAATTCCACACAGAAAGTATCTTGTAAGAGATTCTATATATTTCCAGTAAAATTATAACATAAACATACTATGTGAATTGCAGTTGACACTGACATTTGTCAATGCGAATTTTGTTAATATAGTAAATGTTTCTATGGTTATAGCACAACTGGCTACTTTATGAAGTTTAATTTCTTTATAATTTTTACTTCCTTGTGCAAAGTCAAAGAAGTATTGTATTCGCGAAAAATTTCGGTTTCCAGATTTCAACGGAAATATCCATTTTGGCCATCCCTGAATCTATTCTGAGTAATTTCGTCGTGACGTCGCATAACTCAAAAACGGTAAGCCGTAGAAAGTTGAAATTTTGTATTTAGGACTTCTATAACATGTAGTTGTGCACCTCCCTTTTTGGTCATTACATAATTTCCAGAAATAGTACTTTATTTGAAGCCTATAACAGATTTTAATGAAAAACTATATTAAAATATAATCCAAAACTTTTCAAATTTAGTATATAAGATTTTTATATCAATTGAAATAACATAGGAGATTTTGGTTAAAACAGGCTAACCGGAAGTGATATATTACCTGAAGTTGTTAATAGGTTTTCTTGAATAAAATGGTTTCATTTTTATTTTAGAAATAAATGCTTCAAATAAGAGTTTTAGAGAATTAAATTCTGCGTCTAGCACATCAAGCATTATTAAATTACCTCTTTATATAAGCGAGATATGTAAATTTAAAACTTATATACTTTTTGGTTTTTGTAATGAAGTTTGCTATGGATTAGGACAAAAAATAACAAAAAAATAAAAAATTGATGTTAGTGTCAAATTACGTCAAATACGTGCAATTTTATAATTGAGTCTATACTTCATATTAGTCTTGCGTACAAGGAAGTCGTGTGGTGTCCACATCAGATTTTTTAACTCTATATCCATTGAACATGAAGTATAAAATGTAATCAAATCGTATAGAGAATAAAATATTCTTTAATATTTATAATAACATTAAATGTAAAGAAATGATATTTAACAGCGTTTTTTGAAGAAAAACTGTTAAAATCATCAAATTACGATACTTCCGGCCGATCAATTATAACAAAAATTTAATCAGCTTTTCATATGGATGTAAAGAAAATGAATACGCAAAAAATATAACTTTTGGAAAGGTGGTATTGGAGTTATGCGATCCGATAGAATCGTCACAAACACATACATACATCCATCTGTACATCCATCCATACATCCATCCAAACATTCATACAAACATCATCTTACAAATAGTAAAATCGTATTCTATGGACCCTGAAACGTGCTTATTCATTAAAAACTCATAATAGAATTTTTTCACCAAAGACAATAACTTCCTTACCTAAAGGTGACGGAATGTAAAAACGAATTAAATCAGTGTAACTTTAATTATTATTTCGACAAGAATGTTTCCCTCATTATTTAAATTGTTTGTATTGTTATCGTATTGAAATGAATCTTGTTAGAGTCTCTTAACAGTCTTGAGAAGATGAATAAGTAATTGTGATTTTGATTAATAATTCTTCTTGATTCCCTTTCTCGGATTGCACTTCTTTTTTGTTTCAATTAATTTATTATGAAAGCTGTGAAAGAAATGAAAAGAACTTGTTTTGAATATATCCCAGCTGTAAGTAAGCTTCATAAAAAGCAGAATATTTTGTTCGTAAATTTAAAATCCTTTTCAGACAATATTCGTGCTTTCAAAAGAAAGTTTGAAATTTAAAAAAAATCAAAATATAAACTCTACTTTAGTACTCATATATACTCATTTATTTTTATTACTTTAATATTAATTAAATTTTACTGTCCATTGTATCAACTTATTATGATAGCGAATGACCATGACTGACATTTCGGTGTTCTTATGAGTCTATAAAAGCACTGTTTATCACTGAAAACACGACGTTTAGAAAATCTGTAAACGTCCTGATCGCCTTTCGTGTTCTAGAGGTGGTAGTCATGACGATGAATTACATATAACCTCAAAATGGTAAGTTGTTTATGTTGAAATATTACTTCTAATTATTGATTTTTATCTTTTCTCCAGGTGATAGGACTAGAAGTAAGAGAAATTTATAGCTATAGCTGTGTTAGTTCAGAAAGAAGAATCTGTGAAGATAAAATCTTTCAAGTAAAAAAATACGAAAAAAATAACAATGCGTTCAGATTTACATTGTCAAAATAAACGATGAGTTTTATTTATTACAATTTAATTTTATGGTAATATTGCAATTTTCAGCTGATTGTATTGTTATATAAGGCAGATTTTTAAATGTACGGTGCACGTTACTTGAAATGTTGACACTGTCAACTCAATTTGTCGCTACTTGCAAGTAAATATGAAAATTTTACGATCTATGATTTCCAGTTTCACGTCGAGGCGAACTGTCGAATATTCAATTTTTAAATATGATTTAGACATAAGTGCCATATACAAATACAAGATATGTTTTGTATTGAAGAATGTAAGAACAGCTGTTGCTGTTATGTCTGCAACTAATCAGTATATGTGTTGACAAAATGGTGGAATGTAAAAGTGTAGATCAATATACTGTTCATTAAAGTATATCATTATTTAAAGAGTTTTATTTATGATTAACTAACACGAACCAGCGATCCCGATTCGTTATTTGATAAATTTACTTTTATTACCAGATATGTCAAATCAGGTGGTTCATTAATGAACCTGTGGAGTACATTTTAAGTATTGGTTTTCCTCTTTCATAATTATATAATGTTTGATACAATGTTTTAATGTAAACAATCAGTCAGAATCACACAATACACAAACTGTCAAAATGTGAAATTTCAATTGTTAGCGGGAAGCGCTACCAACATAATTGACAAAAAACACTGTCATATATTTGACAAGTCATTTTTAAAATTCTAATTGTAAAATTAGCTCCATAGAAAAAATAGTATAAAAAACATGTATCATAAGGCCTGTTAACGCACTCGTCCTTTGTAAAACTCGCCTAGCGGCTCGTTTTCCAAACTTGAACTCGTACGTTAACATATTGCCTTATGATACTTGTGTTTTAATGTACTATATTGTTGCTTAACTTAGGTTTGAAATTTTTAATAATGATCATTGCTAAATATGATTCTCACAGAGATCAATAATCGTATCTTCAAAGCGCCACAATATTTTTTGATTTATTTTTAGCAGTATAACAGAGTGTTTATATCGGTTCGAGGCAACTCGGTGACGGATAACTGGGCGAGTTGTACTGGGCGACTGTCAAGTGGACGATAGTCATTTGAGTGCTAGTAATTTTTAACATTTAGCAGGCACAGAATTTGGTGGATTTTTGAAATGGGAAAAATAGTTAAATAATAGTAACGCTCTGATTTTTCTATACATATCTTAATATAACCCAACGTAATTCTACACATCTATTATTTCATTACTCAGATGTCCGGCGCTCATATCGCTGTCGCCCAGTTATTCATCGCTTAGTTGTCCATCGCCCAGTTGCCCCAGCCCACTTGATAAACTTTTATAACCTTGATAAACATAACTGAAAATTAAGTATCGTAGTATATTTTGAGAATTAATTAAATTATACATTAAAAATTAGATTATATTAACGAAAAAATCTTAAAAAATTAATAATGTTAAAATAAAACAATCTTTTAATTAAACTTCTATATATTATGTATATAAACCAACGTTAGATTATTAGAATAACTTTAATTTTTTAAAAATTGTCTATGTCTATACAACGGGAGATAATAAAAATTTCGAGGTATACCTTTGTAGGTAGGTACCAGGGATGGGCGTGTAGACTATCTGACGTTGACAATGTAATAGTTTACGTGTCGACAATGAAGTAGACGTAGACATACTCAGAAGCGTAGACAATTAATTACAATTAATTTAAAAAAATCTGATGTGGCCAGCACATGATCTCTCACCAATTTCATGTTTATAATAGCAATGAGCTTTAAGTAAAGTATCACTCCCGGTTGAAGTTGTTTCAAATTATATACAAGTTTTAATTAAACAATGCACCATATTTCGGACGAATGCCCCATGTACCAAATAAATAGAGGCCTGCAAAATTTACATACTTGTTCTGATGAAGCTCAAATATGGCTAAGAAATTTAAAGCTGGATATTTAAGTGCGTTCTAAGGTAATTTATATAGTCATGTTTGATTATTTATGTCATCTCTCTACTTCTTTTTATTGTTTTAATGTTTTATTAATTGATTGTATTGCTCATGCCATTTGAAATATATAATTACAAAATTTGAGGAGTTTTGGATGATATTTTAATATATTCTTTCTAGAAAATCTGTGTATAGCTTTAAGTAAAGTACTAGTACCGGTTTATCAAATTTAGAAAAAATGAAATATGTCGTACTCATTAATATAAAAGTCTTAAATACCAAATATCCTGAAAATCTGTTCAGAGTAAATTATCACTCCGGTTTATCAATTTTAACCAAAATCTAATATGTTGTTCCCCTTCACATAGAAGTCTTAAATACTAAATTTGAACAGTTTTGAAATATATTATAATATAATTTTCACGAAAATCTGTTCAGAGCTTTAATTAAAGTATCACTTTCGGTTTATCAATTCTAGCCAAAATCTAATATTCTGTTCCCTTTAGTATAGAAGTCTTTAATACTAAATTTTAAAAGTTTTGGGTTCTATCACGATATATTTTTCACAAAAATCTTTTCAGAACTTCAAGTGAAGTATCATTTCCGGTTAATCAATTTTAGCCAAAATCTAATTTGTTATTCCCCTGGATATAAAAGGCTTAAATACTAAAATCGAAAAGTTTTGGATTATATATTAATACAGTTTTTTATTAAAAACTGTTTTGGGCTTGAAGTAAAGTACTACTTCCGGTTGTCCAATGTTACCCAAAATCTAATCAAGTCTTTATGTTAATGTAGAAAGCTTAAATACGGATAATGAAAATTTTTGGAAGTTTTATACAAGAGTTATCGTGGAGGAAAAAATCGTCACACACACACATACACACACAAATGCACGCGCACACGCACACACCAACACACACACACACACACACACACACACATAACCACGAAAATTTCTCTAAAATAAAAATGAAATTCCCAAAATGGTGCAAATATCTCTAGTTTTTGGGTTTAATCCCTAATTTGGCAACACATACCAATACTTCACTGTCCATGTCCAATCATAATCTTTTATTACATTGTCTACATGTAGACATAGACAATTAAAGTAGACGCGTCGGCGTCCATCTCTGGTAGGTACCTACATATGTGAAAATAACAATGTTTACCTAACGTAAATTTAATTAAACCCTTTTATATATTTTGCAGCAGTGTCCCTTTAACCTGTATATTCACATTCCTCGACAAAACAGCATCGGATCGTCCTTTAAATAATTCACATGAAAATGTGGCGAACAATTGCTCATCGCTCTTTAAACATTTGTGCTATACAAGAGCTAATGAAACTGTTTAGTAAACTTGTGTAAAATAATGTCATGTGCCTTCCACCTTTAGAGGATTCGCACGCCACTGCATTTGTGACTTGCGCTCTTGCACATATTGTGAATGAGGAAATAAGTCTGCAGCAGTTGGTATCAAGAGGAGTTGTTTTTTAGACGTTGGAGAGTGTAGACGTTGACGAGAAGAGAGCTGTGTGAATTCTTGTATACATTGTTATATCTTGAAAATAAACTGTTTTATGAAGTTGAAAATAAATACAGTCAAACAATATAAACATTTAGTGGTCCTTCGTACCGGATTGCCGGATTGTGCTACGTATTTTAGACGTGTTTTGTTAGTTGTATTGTGTAAACACGTGTAGCAACGCGACGAGGAGAGCTTCGCTCGTCAAACTTCGAAGGTGTTCGGCCGCAATCGTGTGGCACACCCGAGATACGTCAGAATATTTTGATTAGGCTACCAGTACAGCGTAGCAGTGTAGCGGTATACCACAGCAAGGCGTCATTCAACTACAATTTGAAGCAGAGCAAACAGGCTACCCAGTGCAGCGTAGCAGTGTAGCGGTACATCACAGCAAGGCGTCATTCAACTACAAGTTGAGGCAGATCACCGCAGAAGCAACAAGGTAGGTGTAAGAGCCAATTTCTCCTTATTAAATTATCCTGTTTCTTAATTAAACTCCTAAATACCAATAATGGCAAATAATCAACAACTACAAACTTTAATTAGAAAAAGGGGAGCATTAAAAGCGAAATTAACCACATTGTCTCAATTTATCGAAGAAATTGAGAAAGTCATTAATAGTAGTGATCATTCGAAACTCCCATCACTTTATTCGGAATTACGAGTAAGAGTAGTGAAGTTTGAAAATGTATGGCCAAATTTCAATGAGCATCAAGATAGTATTGAAGAATTGTCTGAGAACTTTGATGAGCAATTGGAAGAAAGAAGGATATTTGAAAATCAATATTTCAAAGTAGTTGCAAAAGCTAATCATTTACTTAAAGAGAAAGAAGAAGGGTCTGAGACGGGTGATGATAATATATCAGTTGGATCAAGAACTTCAGCTTCAAATCTAGAGACAAGAGCGTTTAAGTGTAACATCAAATTGCCCCAAATAAAATTGCCTGAGTTTAATGGAACTTACGAAAAATGGCTAGAATTTAAGGATACATTTCAGTCACTCGTACATGAAAATGAAAACATAAGTGAAATTGAAAAGTTTCATTATTTGAGGTCATCGTTACATAGCACGGCAGCTCAAGTCATACGTTCAGTCGAATTTTCTGCAGCTAATTATAGTTTAGCTTGGGACCTACTGTGCGATAGGTACAATAATAAATCTGTTCTCATTAGCACACATATAAACGCGCTATTCAATTTGCCACCAGTTTCAAAGGAAATTGCAAATGAATATCGATCAATGGTAGATCAAGTTACCAAAAACGTAAAATCATTGAATATCTTAGGATTGCCTACCGAGTCATGGGACACATTGGTCAATCACTTAATTACAATGAAGTTAGACAAGCCCACAACAAAGGAATGGGAACAGAAGAAGAAAACAGACGATTTACCTACACTAGATGATATGAAAGAATTCCTAAGAAAGAAAGCGGATCTCTTAGAAAACTTAGAATTAACAAAGGGTCAAAGGGTAAAACCGGAAGTCAAACCATATAATCCGAAATTGAAATCATATGTAACATCAGAAGTTAAATGTCCTCTTTGCAGAGAAAACCATTTGTTGTATAATTGCAAAACATTCCAGAGTAATTATATACCAGATTCTCGATACAAGTTGGTTCGAAAATTGAATTTATGTTTAAATTGCCTGAAATCAGGACATCGCAGCTTTGCATGTAATTCCAGTTATTGTAAACATTGCAATGGTAAACATCATACATTGTTACATCGAGACAATGAACAAGAGCAAAAACCCAAGGAGGAGACGGTGTCTTCATCAAAGGAAGAAGATACTCGCGCATATACTTCTACATCTAAAACTCAAGTAATATTGTCGACCGCAGTAATTCAAGTTCAAGATGTTAATGGAAAATTCCAAAATTGTCGTGCTCTATTAGATAATGGGTCACAGTCTCATTTTATTTCAAAAGATTGTTGCTCAAATTTGGGTTTAGAACAGTATAATAGCAAAAGTGTTGTAGTTGGTATAGGCCAAACTGCTGCACCTATAACCCATAAATGTCAAATTAAATTTAAATCTCTGTACAATAACTATTCTACGAACATTGAATGTTTAGTTATTGACAACTTGTGTGATGATATTCCAAACCATTCTTTCGATATTTCGTCATTGAAAGTACCCACTCATATAAAATTGGCTGATCCAAAATGTAATGAACCTGGATCAATTGACATCATTTTAGGAGCTGGTATTTTCTGGAAGCTTCTAAGTGTGGGACAGCACCATTTAAGGAATAATGGCCCAGTTTTACAAAAAACTGTTCTAGGGTGGATTTTGACGGGAGCACTAAAATCTCACAATGGTGCTCAAATGGTTAATTGTAATTTCGTGAAATCTATTGAAACGCAGTTGGAAAAATTTTGGGAAGTAGAAGAGGTGGCTCAAGATTCACACCGGACTCAGTCCTTGGATGAAGAAAGATGTGAAGAAATATTTGAATTGACTACCACTAGAACATCTGAAGGAAGGTTTGTGGTAAATATACCATTGAAGTTATTACCTGACGTCTTGGGAGAATCATATGAACAAGCTGAAAGAAGACTACTTTCAATGGAAAGAAAATTCTCAAGAAATCAATCTTTTAGAAATTCGTACTGTCAATTTATGAATGAGTATTTAGAATTAGAACATATGACAAGGATAAAGGATCCGTCATGTAATCACAATCGAGTTTACCTTCCTCATCATGGGGTGGAAAATGATAGTAGTGTGTCAACGAAATTGAGAGTTGTATTCGACGGCTCAAGTGAAACAACGTCTGGAGATTCCTTAAACGACATACAATACATTGGCCCACAACTTCAAGAAGACTTATTGTCTATAATATTACGATTCCGACAACACAGTCTTATCATATGTGCCGATATACAAAAAATGTATAGACAAATACTCATCAATCCAGAACAACGTCATCTTCAAAGTATTCTATGGCGATTCAATACAGAAGACCCAATAGAAACATTCGAACTCAACACTGTAACATATGGAACATCTTCAGCGCCATATTTGGCCACAAAGTGTCTAACCCAACTTGCAATTGAATGTAAGGATTTATATCCCGAAGCATCCAAAGTTATTAGTTCTGATTTTTATGTTGACGATCTAGTTACAGGGGGAGAATCAATGGATAATTTAAAACCCATTATTCAAGATGTAATTAAAGTTCTACAGTCAGCTGGATTAAAATTAACAAAATGGTATTCTAATGAAGACAACATCTTGAAAGAGTTAGATGTTTTAACTGATTCACATCCACTTCAGTTAGGAGTGGTAGAACATGCAAAAACATTAGGTTTATTTTGGACGAATGATGATGATTCATTCTTATATAAAATTAATGTCACCAAACGTAAACATATTACGAAGAGAACTATATTATCTGATGTGTCACAAATTTTTGATCCAATGGGACTCCTAGCTCCATGTATAATAGTTGCAAAAATAATTCTGCAAAAACTATGGATTTCAAAACTCAGTTGGGATGAATCCATACCGCAACATATATATAGTAAATGGAAAACCTTTTGTGATAGGTTACCTATGTTAAATAATCTTAGAATTCCACGTCAGATAACTTGCACTAAACCCACATTCTTGGAATTACATGGGTTCGCAGATGCATCCCAAGATGCTTATGGTTGCTGTTTGTACATGAAGAGCATAAATGAACTAGGGGAGTGTCAAGTTAACCTTCTTATTGCAAAAACGAGAGTTGCACCAGTAAAAATGCTTACTATTCCCAGACTGGAATTATGTGCAGCGCACTTGTTAGCACAACTTCTAACAAGGATAAAATCGGTCTTTACTTTACCGATTAATAACATTGTTTTGTGGTCAGACTCAATGGTTGTCTTACAATGGATTAATACTCCAGCCAATACATTGCAAGTGTTTGTTGGCAACAGGGTCTCTCAGATCCAAACAATGACTAGTCCATCTAATTGGAATCACATACCGTCAAATCAGAATCCTGCCGATTTACTATCGCGTGGAATGAATCCTGAAGAATTATTGAAGAGTAGTTTCTGGTGGCATGGCCCATCATTTTTGAAAACAGAACATGAGCATTGGCCTGAAACAAAACTGGAATTTTCTGGAATAGTACCAGAAACAAGAAAATCCGAAATAGCAATGGTTGCACAGAAAAAAGAAAACATTGATATTTTCTGTATTAAAAATTCCTCATCACTGAACAAATTAGTTCGAATGGTTGCATATTGTCAACGTTTCTTGAAAAACTGTCAATCAAAGCGTGAGGAAAGGGAGATAGGATGTATTACTCCAGTGGAATACTCACTAGCACTGCAAACACTAGTGAAGTTGTCACAACAAGAGCTTTTTAAATCAGAATTTAATTGGCTAACGAATGGTACATCGATCCCATCAAGCAGTAAGTTACACGCATTAAGCCCTTTTATTGATACAGACAAATTAATTCGCGTTGGTGGACGATTGGAACAGTCTTCCTGTACATTTGAGAAGAAACATCCTATACTACTAGGAAAATCTCATCTCACTAGACTGATACTAAAAAACGAACATATGCGATTAGGCCACGCAGGACTTTATCATACGCTATCTTCGATCCGGGAAACTTATTGGCCTCTCTCAGCTCGAACAACATTAAGGCAAATAATTCACTCTTGTGTGAAATGTTTTAAGGCAAACCCGAGACCAATGAAGATAAAAATGGGAAATTTGCCCCAAGAGAGAACTTCAATTTCCTGGCCGTTTCAACACACTGGTGTAGATTTTGCTGGACCATTCTTTACGAAAACAAAGGAAGGTCGCGGCACCCAACTTCAAAAATCTTATATTTGCATTTTCATTTGTATGAGTACAAAGGCCATACACTTGGAACTTGTGACATCGTTAAGCATGGAATATTTTTTGGCTAGTTTCCGACGTTTTGTCTCTAGAAGAGGGAGACCTTCAACTATGCATTCTGATAATGCAACAAATTTTACAGCGGCAAATAAAGAACTCATTGAATTATCACGGTTCTTAAACCAAAATGAAGGGGAATTAGCTCAGTCACTTGCAAATGAAGGAATAACTTGGAAATTTATTCCGCCACGTGCTCCACATTTTGGTGGATTGTGGGAGTCGGGGGTAAAATTAGTTAAAACAAAATTAATTAGAATGGTTGGAAAAACACATCTTACATATGAATTGTTTTCCACTATACTTACCCAGGTTGAAGCCATCCTAAACTCTAGACCTTTAGTCCCGTTAACATCTGATCCTAATGATCTCCAGGCTCTTACACCTGCACATTTTCTAATTGGGCGGCGATTAACAGCATTGCCAGATCCCGATGTATCATCAATACCTGAAAATAAATTATCGAAGTTCCAGTTCATCCAACACATCCAGCAACAGTTTTGGAGGCAATGGTGTAGGGAATACCTCACGGAACTTCAGGTTCGGACAAAGTGGAACAAGACTACATCATCTTTAAGTGAAGGTTCGTTAGTCATCATCAAGGATGATCTCCAACATCCTTTACATTGGCAGTTAGGCCGTGTAATCCAGATCTTTCCAGGCAAGGATGGAGCAGCACGAGTCGCCAACATCAAGGTCGCCAACAAGATCATCAAGAGAGCATTTTCGAAAATCTGTCCTCTTCCCATTAGTGACAGTGAAATTATAGTGTAGTGAAATTGCATGACGGGTGTTGTGTCAAGTGCTACCTAATTAGTATGAATATATAAGAAATGACAATACTTATGAACCATAGTTTAGATATAGGTTAGTTTAGTCAACATCATTTTGTTCATTTTGAAAGAGATCCTTTCAAGGTCGGGGGCATGTTTAGTAAACTTGTGTAAAATAATGTCATGTGCCTTCCACCTTTAGAGGATTCGCACGCCACTGCATTTGTGACTTGCGCTCTTGCACATATTGTGAATGAGGAAATAAGTCTGCAGCAGTTGGTATCAAGAGGAGTTGTTTTTTAGACGTTGGAGAGTGTAGACGTTGACGAGAAGAGAGCTGTGTGAATTCTTGTATACATTGTTATATCTTGAAAATAAACTGTTTTATGAAGTTGAAAATAAATACAGTCAATCAATATAAACAGAAACTTTTACATAATTTTTCGCTAATGAATATTATATGAACCGCTGAATATTATCTTAAAGTTCACGATTAAATTAACAGTATAGGAACTCGTTAATATTAATCGAGAAGCCTTTGGTTGTTTTCAATTTTTAAAGATTTTATCAACAAATTTAAATAAGGGAGAATATCCTTATTGATCTTGTGGCAAGCCCCTTAACAACGGACGCCCTTGATAATTTCGTTCCAATTTTGTAGGTTGCGATACAGCGGTATTTACTTTCGCATATGTTTACTCTGGTGTCAAGGGATTGTGAAATAATGTGTTAGCGCGAAAATTCTAAAATAGATTGCTAAAATATATTCCTCATTTATATATACGAGACTGGGTTGAAGAAGTTTATTAATATATATTTTTTACGTTTCTTCACTTTTAGGTAAGGAAGGTATAATCTTTGGTCAAAAAATTCGGTGGTGAGTTTTTGATGAATAAGCACGTTTTAGGGTCTTTAGAATACGATATGATTAATTTTATGATTATATATATATATATATATATATATATATATATATATATATATATATATATATATGCATTACAGTTCTAATGACTGTTTGGTTTATAAAACCTCATAAAGTAGTAAGTACTTAGTGCGTACATTTAACATTTTTCAAAATTGTAACATGGTTGTTATTCATAAATTTATAGCTGTACTGAAGAAGGAATAAAGAAATTCCGAAAGCTTGACATGTAACTTAAAAGAGTATCCATTTAACATCTTTCCCATCATCCTGACTGCCGTACCCGTAACCATTTTCATCTACTTAACTGATCAGTCGTGATCACACCGTACCTTACTATATATATACAGGGTGTAAATGAAATAAGTGCATTAATTTTAACCAGTAATGTAACTCGATGAGAGCAACAATATTTCTTAATAACTTTTTTTCTAAGTCTTTTAGATTTTGAGTTAAAATTCTTTAAAGATTTGCTGCATATTTCGTTACCCGCTCATGGAGAACAAATGAGCAGCTGCCATTCAAGTGGGATACAAACAGCTCAAAAATTGTCGGTTATCGGTTACACTTACAGTCACAGTAATTAATAAACGAATCAAGGGAAATAACATTATTATTAATTAATATGTAATAATACAATTTTTAAAATAAATAAATTTAAATTTTGGATAACAAAATTATAAAGTTGTGTATTGAAACAGGCTTTTTATCACCGTTGAATAGTGTGAATAGAGGAAGACAAGGAGGGACGGGGTAACTAGAGGAAGAGAAAAAGCATAGTTCTTAGGTTATGAGATAATTATTTATCGTCGACAAATCATAATAGTTTAAATTCGTTATTCAAAAAATGTAAGTACAAACTTTTGTTCATTTAAAAGAAGTACATGAGTACCAATAATTAGTCGTCCATTTATTGTTCCCCAAACATTTTTTAATGAAAATTTTTACAGCATTTTCGTCTGTCAAGATGTGTATTGTGCATAATAAATACACCTTCCCAAGTAAATTCAGTCTCATGAATGAACATTATGAGCCATTCCCAAAATTGAAGTCTGTTATGTGCTGAAAACATTGAACTTTTTGCACATGGTATGGATATAACTGTTGCTTTTTTAAAAATTGTCTTATGTGACACTCCGTATTGTGATGTGATAAAGATGTACAAGATTAACAAATGTGCGAATATTAAGAACAGAATGATTTGGTGATGATTTGGAAACGCTCCATGTAAATGCGTTGGCAACTCCATGACACTGTCTTTATGTGAACCGTGATGTCAAATAACATGTAGTACAGATACGAGTAAAAAATAAATAAATAAACCATAGGTAAGTAATTACAATGTCTGTGTACTCGCATTTTGACAGAATTTTACCTTATAAACAAGTTTATTACTAATGTCAAAATTTAATTGCAACAATTGACAGGACTGTCAATTGCTAAAACAAAATTTTTCATAGCTATTGCTGCTGCATTCAATTATCACAAAAATATTTGGAACGACTCGTCAATTTACGGGGTGGTAAAAATGCTAAAAAATATGCGATTTCGAGAAAAAGTTATTAAGAAATATTGTTGCTCTCGATGAGTTATACTACTGGTCAAATTTAATGCACTTATTTCATTTACACCCTGTATATATATATATATATATATATATATATATATATATATGTGTGTGTGTGTGTGTGTGTGTGTGTGTGTGTGTGTGTGTATGTGTGACAAAATTTTCGTCTGCGATTAACTTATACTACAATTCCAAAAATTGTAATTCTTTCGTATTATTCTTCGTTACATCTATATGAAGAGCTGATTAGATGTTGGTTATAATTGGTCAACCGAAAGTACGCTAATTTGAAGGTTTTAATAGTTTTTCTTGAAAAAACAATGTTAAATATCATTCTTTCACATTTAATGTTACAGTGTTCAATAAAATTCCTAACTCGGAGTAGGCTATAAACGTAAGTCTGATCATTATTCAATTCAAAAGTCAGGATGTCAAAATTAATCTTGAAATGTAATTTTAAGGAGAAAAAAACAATAAAGAAGGATACAGTATATTGACATTCGCCGTTTTCTAATTTGTTTCCATTGCTATAATAAGATTCAAGAAGAAAAATTTTGATTTCTTTAGATAACATTTTTGACAATATCTCATGTCAAATTGACATTTAATTAAATATTTTTAAATTGACATACGTTTCTTTGTTCATAGCCTACTCCGAGTTAGGAATTTTATCGAACACACTGTATTATAAATATAAATAGTAATTTATGATATACAGGGTGTAAATGAAATAAGTGCATTAAATTTAACCAGTAATGTAACTCGACGAGAGCAACAATATTTCTTAATAACTTTTTTTTCTAAGTCTTTTAGATTTTGAGTTAAAATTCTTTAAAGATTTACTGCATATTTCGGCGCGCGCCCGTGGAGAACAAATGCCAGCTGTCGTAATCAAGTGAGATACAAACAGCTCAAAAATTGTCGGTTATCGGTTACACTTGCAGTCACAGTAATTAATAAACGAATCAACGGAAATAACATTTATTATTTATTAATTCGTAATAGTGCAATTTTTAAAATAAAGAAATGTAATTTAGGATAACAAAATTATAAAGTTGTGTATTAAACCAGGCTTCCTGTGAATAGTGGTAGACAAAGAGGGGCGTGGCAACGGGAGGAAAATCAAAAGCATAGTTATTAGGTTATGAGATCGTCGATAAATCATAATAGTTTAAATACGTTATTCAAAAAATGTAAGTACAAACTTTTGTCCATTTAAAAGAGGTACTTGAGTACCTATAATTAGTCGTCCATTTATTGTCCCGCTCAAATATGTTTTAACGAAAATTTTTACAGTATTTTCGTCTGTCGAGATGTGTATTGTGCATAATAAATACACCTTCCCAAGTAAATTCAGTCTCATTAATGAACATTATGAGCCATTCCCAAAATTGAAGTGTGTTATGTGCTGAAAACATAGAACTTTTTGCACATATTATGGATATAACTGTTGCTTTTTTTAAAATTGTCATATGTGACACTCCGTATTGTGATGTGATAAAGATGTACAAGATTAATAAATGTGCGAATATTAAGAACAGAATGATTTGGTGATGATTTGGAAACGCTCCGTATAAATGCGTTGGCACCTCCATGACACTGTCTTTATGTCAACCGTGATGTCAAGTAAAATATAGTACAGATACGAGTAAAAAAATAAATAAATAAACCATAGGTAAGTAATTACAATGTCTGTGCACTCGCATTTTGACAGAATTTTACCTTATTAACAAGTTTATTACTAATGTCAAAATTTAATTGCAACAATTGATAGGACTGTCAATTGCTAAAACAAAATTTTTCATAGCTATTGTTACTGCATTCAATTATCACAAAAATATTTGGAACGACTCGTCAATTTACGGGGTGGTAAAAATGCTAAAAAAAATGCGATTTCGAGAAAAAGTTATTAAGAAATATTGTTGCTCTCGCCGAGTTATATTGCTGGTTAAATTTAATGCACTTATTTCATTTACACCCTGTATATATATATATATATATATATATATATATATATATATATATATATATATATATATATATATATGTCGGAGATTGTAATATCAAAGAATGTCGTAACGATCATTTAATGAATCAAGTATTACATGAATCACTTATAATGTTTTAATTGTATTGTCGTAATCGAAACGTCAAGCATTCTAGGCTATAATGCTTGGATGGAATCAGTGTGTAGCGGTACTCAGGAGTGAGTGCAGGTCCGCCTCGCTGAGATCATCACGTTTATATTATCGCTGTGGTTCTGAAATAGTGTTGGTCGACATAGAGTTTGCTAGTGATACTACCCCGCGACATCAGAAGTGGGATTCGCCTGCGATCCACAATATTGTATGTGGGTTTGTGTTCTGTTGGTGAATTATAAAGTGAAGTGTAGGGCCAAGCAGATTAAGATGGAAAGGCCGTCTAGCAATTTTTGCAGGTTTTCATCATAGTGCATTGACCAGTAACAAGGATTCCGTCTGTGTCCCACCCAGAGAGTGGTGACGCAATTACAAGCGCTCGTTAAGTAGAACCGTGAGTAATGAGTACTGAATTTATGTTAAGCGGTCTTCCAATACTGGTAAGAGATTTTATTACAAAGCTCAAGATATCGTTGTGAGCTATGTTGGTGGCAATTGGGTTGCTGTTGTAATAAAAGCAATTCGGTCAGTTGCTTGCTGAGAAACGAGAGACGAAGTCGAGTTTGTTGTTTATGATATTGTGATGGCCGATGATCCGGATTACCGATCTCCATATATGTTATTTAAGATATTATTTATTACAGTAGGTGTTTATGGCAGTTGTTATATTTTGATTGATGTTTTGTTATTGAACTTGTATGACGTAATAAGTATTTCTTTTTTGGTAGCTTGATTCTACTCCTTTACATCGTCTGCGACGTGACAATATTATTAAACTGAATTTAGGTCAAGTAGTCACAGATCGGGAGTATCAACCAGTTTGCGATTTAGTTAGTTATTTGTGAAATAACAAAAAAACTAATACAAATTCCTTAAAGCGTTTCGGTATGTCAAGAAAGATTGTAAAATGTTTTCATTGTACAAGTTTCGCAAACTAACAGACACGTTGAGTAGGTACACTGAAACCTTGAGGCACCTGATATATCGTTACTTACTTTTTATCCAGATATGACCGATGCGGGTGCAGAACCATGGTGTACCGAAATAGAAATTATAACATTAAAATTTCACTGGAGATCTTCAGGGAAGATAGTTAAAGGTGGAAATATGTTAGTAAACTATGCTAAAGATTAATATTTTATTAACTGCAGATAAAGTTTACTGAGCTACAAATTGTAGATAGATGATATTGTTATTATCATTATTAGGTTGAGGGCTTTAAGCGCTGGTGACTTTTGTCACCGCGACCAGTAAGATCTGCTGTAGCGTGTTTTAACTGAATGTCTGGAAGCCACTCCAAAGTTTTGATGAACTGAAATTTGGTATTTTATAGAACAATGACTAGTAAAGATACTTGTCATAATTCAAAGTCCCTTTTGTTGAGAGCTAATAACAGTTTAACGTTTATCGTCGAGGGTGAAATGAATATCTCCAGGCTATGAATTATGCCTTTTCAAGTATCCACAGGAAGTGCCTAAGACTCACTTATACTACGGTACCCATTTTAGCTTTGATTCACAAGTGAAAGCAGCCTGGTTATCTGACGTTATGTAGATTGCTTCTCCGTTGAGAGCTTGTTTAAGTTTATTGAGCACACAGATTTATTTCTTGAGATATAATGAAACCGTTGTGTATGGATTCCTTTATTTGGCAGCACGGACCAAATAAAATCGATCCAGTTTCTGCTGACTCTAGTTTAGAAATATCCGTAAACCAGGACAGAGAGTCTATTTGGAAGAGTGGCCTTACTACTGTCCACCGAAGGCGATTACCAAAAACTCTCTTGTGTAGCTTTTTGTTTTAGAAATTATGAGTGGCCTACGAGATCTCCAAGCTTGAAGTGTTTTGTCTTGCAGAGTGCAAAGACGTTGGCCCCAGAATCAATTCCATTACTGCACTTGGACAGGTATTCATAGCGCCGGTGGTATGTGATACAAAGAAAACTATCGTTGCGCTTCCGCAAAGACGCTTGTGCTGTGTTTTGTTACATTTCGGCCGCCATACTAACGATGCATGAGTGATCATTGGTCCAAATACGGTGATGTATGGCCAGTGGTTCGTTTCTGCCTGCATTCTCTAGTTTTTGCTAGGACAGCGGCTTGTGTCCGAGGCTGCTACGGGATTTGTTTTGATGATTTTGTTAATGTATAAATTGCATGTGGACTTTTGAGTATTCAGGTTTCAGGTATCTGCGTTGACATTAAGGGTAATGTTATTGAAGTGAGAGATCGTTGCATTCGATCAGTTACCGTACGATGATGCTATTTGGGAAAAATATTGTTGACAGTGGCAAGAGAGCTGTAATTATGGACGAAGTCTGTACCAGTCTGTCTCGAAATAATAAGCCAGAATGGGCGAGCATCCTGCCAAAGATCTACGAATGAGGCGATGTGTAGCACTGATAGTGAGAGAATGTATTGGACGTACCGTGTTAGCGTGAATAATATAGCGCTGTGCAGACAGTTCAAATCTGAGTGAACTTTTATCAAAACCCTGAATCGTTACGGATGAAACTTTCATAAATATTGAAATTTAGGTACAAATATGGTAGTGGTTTGAAATAGTCCCTGAGTCTATTCCCAGAACATACTATATGACTTTATTAAATTTCCGGTGAGCATGGTCGTAGCTATAAAACTTGGCGTTTTGGTTTTGATGGGGCTGTGGCCGATCAGGCTCCTCGTGACCGTTTTCGGGGTGACCATGCCAGTTTTGTCAAATTGTGAATTTGTTGAATGTTTAAATTGTGGCAAGCTAGATCATCCGCAGAGGAGTTGCACAGGACAGCTGGTGCCCGGACTGGAGCCTGCCACGGTTGCGAAGCCGACTGTTTTACCTGAAAAACAATTGAGCAACAGAAATCTGTCAGCCATTGGAAGCAGAGTAGTCTGACAAGAAGGGACTTGCTTTTCAAATGTTTGTCTTAATGTTAGGGACGCCTAAGTGCAGCGTGATGGACGCTGGAACAAATTGCTTTAAAATATTTTGATCGTATCCAAGGATAAATTTAATTGAAGAAAGTTCATCGGATGATGGATATAAAGGAAGATAAAAAAATTTGTTTCTACATCTCCTCTTGCAAACGTTTCGGTATATTATTTTACCTTCATCAAGTGCTACAATAAAAATATTTGACACAAATCAACAACAATCGTTTTCCAGAGTATAATCAAGCAATAATAAACAACAAGTTTAAATAAACGACATTTTTTTTATAAAATACCTGTGAGATATGTAGGCCAAACGAGAAACATTATAAAGGACAGCATCACCTGTGACAGTGTAAGATGAACTGACTAAAACTTACTAACCTCCAATAAGAGCAAAAACCAACTTGTCAAAAAATTTAACTAAAAAACACTAAGCCAAAATACAGTTAGGAAAACGAAAAGAAGAACTATCTGTTTCAATTATTTAACAAATTTAGAACATTTTGATAGCTTTAAGAATTATTTACATAACACATGAATCCATGTTCTAATTTTTAAGTAGAGCGGTTCATGCGTACAATAATGAACCTTCTAGAGGTTGAGACCACAATATAGTTAGGTCCCCACAGGGGTGACTAAAACTTTGAAGAGCCGACAAACTTTTATAACAAAAGTGGCTAAGGAGCAATTGAGGCGTTGGTCTGGACATTGGACATTTTCGTTAAATTCTTTAGAATTATTAACTGTGATGGAAGATGACATGCTACTGGATGCCTCTGTCATGGTGTTTCGGTATGCTATTGTGATACCTCAGCTGAAGGTAACATGCTAACTAGGTGCCTCTGTCGTGTGGTTTTCCGAGCTGGTTAAGCGATGGCGGAATAGTGTTCCATTGCTGGGTAAGCAATGACGCTGTGGTTTTCCGAGCTGGTTAAGCGATGACGGAATAGTGTTCCATTGCTGGGTAAGCAATGACGGTGTGGTTTTCCGAGCTGGTTAAGCGATGACGGAAGGGTGTTCCATTGCTGGGTAAGCAATGACGGTATGGTTTTCTTGCGCTGGTTAAGCGAAGATGGAATAGCGATCGATTGCTGGTTAAGCAATGACGGTCTGTCGCTGTTGGACAAGCTATAACAATGCTTGAATACTGATATTGGTAGTCATGTATTTACTGGTGAAATGTATTGTCACAGAATTATGTTTTGTTTGACGTCTTGTAAAAAAGGCGTCCATTAAATAATTAAGTGTACTATAGCTAAGTTTTGAGCTTAATATAAATGTGAAGAAAGTTGTAACTATTTGAGCACTTATTGGTCAGAGATAGCCGAGCGAAAATGCTGTGGATAAATTCTTTGTTTTCAGATAGTTCACACGAGGACGTGTGAAACGTCAGAATGGCCGTGTCGGAGATTGTAATATCAAAGCATGTCGTAACGATCATTTAATGAATCAAGTATTACATGAATCACTTATAATGTTTTAATTGTATTGTCGTAATCGAAACGTCAAGCATTCTGGCTATAATGCTTGGATGGAATCAGTGTGTAGCGGTACTCAGGAGTGAGTGCAGGTCCGCCTCGCTGAGATCATCACGTTTATATTATCGCTGTGGTTCTGAAATAGTGTTGGTCGACATAGAGTTTGCTAGTGATACTACCCCGCGACATATATATATACATATATATATATATATATATATATATATATATATATATATATATATATATACAATTTTTTGTAAATTTGTGTACCTAATAAGTTTTTTGACATATGTCAAAAATGTTTGTTGTTCCATTTGTCATTACCAAGGTAACTAATTCACTTTTAATACTATAGTTCATTTTTTAAGAATACAGTACCTACAGGGAAGATAGGGCTTATTTGACCTTGTTCTCTGATTGGCTTAAATCGAGGAGAAGTTTACACCGACGATATTTATTTCTCCATCTCAACCTTTTCTCTACTCATCTCTCTCTTTTCACGTACATTTGTAGTCATTAGCGTAGAATTTGTTGATATATAATTAAATGAATATAATATAATTATATAATAATAGTGTTAAAAGTAACAATGGTTTGCTACTTTTTAACACTGGTGTCATAGTAGATTTGTAAAAAAGAATATTTTATTCTCTATACCATTTGAATGCATTCATACTTCATATTATATGTATATAGAGTTAAAAAATTACAAAGAAATTAAATATCTTATATTAGCCAGCTATGCTATAACTCTGGAAACAGCTGCTATATTAAGAAAATTCTGTTTGAAAGGTGTCAGTGTCAAGTGCAATTGACAGTATGTTTGTGTTATAATTTTACTGGAAATATAGGATCTTTTGCTAGAAACTTTACACACAACTGCCTTAAGGTAATGCACAAGAAATATAATCTTTTGCAAGGAACTTTCTGTATGACATTTATACAAAATACATAGAACTGACGGAAGGTAATGTGCTGGCCACATCAGATTTTTTACATTGTTTTTCTATGTAAATAATCCCCTTTTAAGTCCCTATTGGCGACGTTGCTCTCGCAAACAAAATTGGGAGCCAAAAGACAGATACCGAATGACAGCTAATAAATCTGTTCGATGACTTGCATGAGGTGGTTACAGTATTAACTCTTTAACACTCAGGCATTTTACGAAAAATGTGCAATTTGGACAGGCTGTTCGATGAGAAAAATTTCAAAACTAGTTCATCTTCATCCTTATCTGAACCGACTCGCGAGGTAGTGTAGATAGTGCAAACAAGAGTAGGGGCGACTAAATGTCAGATTTAAAGCTGTTTTGGTTAGCCTAAAATTTGTTGTTATTTTTGTTTGTTTCAAATTAAAAATAATGGATGAAAATTTTACATATATTTATGAAATAGATGATAGTTTTGAACATCTTAACATTTTATAGTTTATAATTTCTGACTCCTCCCCAACAACTTCGTAGTTATTGTAACTTAACGTGTTTTTGACTAGTGCACACTGTATTGATTTGCACCGCACTACGCTATCATACATTGTACTTTTGAAATACTTATCAAAGAGACCTATGTTGTTTGATTAATTTTTTTTGTCAAATATGAAGAGAAATTTTATTTTCTATTACGGAATTCTAAATTTTTTGAGTAATACAATTCACGTTTCTAAAACCAGAAGCAATGACTTTGCTAGCAAAAAGCATCATCATTGGTAACGAAGAAGCAAATCGAACGATGTCTAGAAACGAAGACGATTAATCTACACTAATAAAAAAAACCGGACACTTTTTTACCTCCCGCTACCCTTGGTAAGGGAGGTATAGGGATCGTGCTAAAAATCGTATATCGAGATTTTGGTAAATGAGCACGTTTTAAGTTCCCTAGAATCCAATTTTGTGTGTATGTATGTATGTGTGGATCCTCCACTCTAACTCAAATAGTATCATTTAGAAAATTTTGATACCTTGTATTTCAACTATAAACAGATTCGTCAAAATTTGATTTTAAAAATAAATACTTAATAAAATCAAAATAATCGAATATACCACTGTAATCCAAATTTTTACTGCAGTTATATTTAAATTTATATTGCAATTCAAATATATACCATAATTTACTAAATAGAAACGATGGGAACATTATTTTTTTTTAAATATGTGTCCGGTTTTTTACCTCCCCCTACCCTTGCTAAGGGAGGTATAGGGATCGTACTAAAAATCGCATATCGAGATTTTGGTAAATGAGCATGTTTTAAGGTCTCTAGAATCCAATTTTAACATTTTCACGATGATGTATGTGTGTGTTGTATCACGAGGGGGGTGCGGAAGAGCTGGATGATGCTAATACTTCTTACTGTTTACTACTAATACTGATGATTACTCTTTTTACTTCCTTGTACGAAGTAAAGGAAGTATTGTAATCGCGAAAAATTTCGGTTTTGAGATTTCAACGGAAATATCCATTTTGACCATGCCTGAATCCATTTTGACTAATTTCGTCGTGACGTCTGTACGTACGTGCGTATGTATCTCGCATAACTCAAAAACAGTAAGCCGTAGAAAGTTGAAATTTTGTACTTAGGACTGCTATAACATCTAGTTGTGCACCTCCCTTTTTGGTCATTACATAATTTCTAGAAATGGTACTTTATTTGAAGCCTATAATAAATTTTAATGAAAAACTATCTTAAAATATAATCTAACACTTTTCAAATTTGGTATATAAGACTTTTATGTCAATTGGAATAACATAGTGGATTTTGGTTAAAACAGGCTAACCGGAAGTGACATATTACCTGAAGTTGTTAACAGTTTTTCTTCAATAAAATGTTTTCATTTTGATTTTAGAAATAAATGCTTCAAATAAAAATTTTAGAGAATTAAATTCTGTGTCTAGCACATCAAGTATTATTAAATTAGCCCTTTGTATATGCGAGATATGTATATTTAAAACTTATATAATTTTTGGTTTTTGTAATGAAGCTTGCTATGGATTAGGACAAAAAATAACAAAAAAATAAAAAATAGATGCTAATGTCAAATTACGTCAAATACGTGGAATTTTATACTTGGGTCTATACTTCATATTGGTCTTGTGTACAAGGAAGTCGTGTGGTGTCCACGTCAGATTTTTTCCTACTGTTTACTTCAGCGATGACACACTAACTGACTGACTGTTGTTAAAGGAATTCGTGAGAAGGAAGAGCACACATACACTAACACTTTCACTTGATGAACACTACGACAATTTACGAACACAGAATTTACGGACATTACTTGGTTTTTAATATAACTAAACTTTTATTTACATGATTAGAGTACTAACTAATTAAACATAACTATTACTAATAAGTTATATTCCGTAACCCAGCGAACGGGCGTCGCCCCAAAACACAAAGACACTACATTCCGTCAACTAACGTCTTCCCAACGCGACGAACTCATCTAGCCTCTTCTACATGTTTACTCTCACGAGTATCTAAACCGACTATCATAAAACAAAACGCTATCTTCAGGACAGGATTATCTTAGGGGTACGGGGTGCATAGGCTAGGCATCCAAAGTCACGCAGTATACATAATAATTTCCAGACTTAATTATCAACAAATAAATGTCGTGACTATCATAATACGATAAGAATTTCTAAACTGAATTTTGACTTAAATAAATAAACAGAGTTAAAATATGAATATTGAAGCTATAATTTAGAAGAGTTTATAAAAAAGTTATTTATCTGTTATTACTCTTACCCTCGCCTTGTCACAGTGTGGATCCTCCACTCTAACTCAAATACTTTCGTTCAGAAAAATTTGAAACCTTGTATTTCGACCTTTTTCTATTACGGAAAGAGTCCGTTAGATTTTGGTGTAAATCGGATAACCAGAAATGGCACTTTACTTAAAGCTTAAAATAGTTTTTCTTCGAAAAATACCTTTAAATGTTATTTTTTCGTGATTAATGTCATTATAAAAATTAAAGATTATTAAATTTTCTACAGATTTACATTAACACCTTTTCTACATATTTTATAGATAAATTTATAAAATTATCTATAATTTAAATCCTGGAGCCTACGCTTTAAATAACAACTACTTGGTTACACAGTTCATATCACAAATGTATGTAACTGACAGATAAATGTCACTGTTATAGAACTATTTATTTTAAATTAATAATAGTAACGTTTTAAAAAGAAAATAGTAAATATAACCATAGTTATATGGAATGGAACTTAATACAGTTTCCGGCATAAGTAAATATGTAGGTATGTATTTATATTAATAAAAATTAACGATTCGCAAAAAGGGTAAACTAATCCTCATTTTTAAATTAGTGAATTCTATTCTATCCCGGTATTTAAAATTTAATCTTCATTTTATTATAAAAAAAGGTAGTTACTTGGATTATATTAGAGTATATTTTAAAAAATAAACTGCCAAAATAGAGTAAAATTCGCTAATTCAAAAATAAGGATTAGGTTAATCTTTTTGTGACTCGGGCTGTAAATGGCGGGAGGTATTGTGTTGGTCACACCAGATTTTTTGTATAAGGTTTTTTATCTATATGACGTCGTGTCGATTCTGCTAGAAATGCAATACTAAGTACAAGAAAGAAGACTTTCCAATTCCTTCGTTCGTTTTTATATTTCCAACGTAGACGATAATAAAAGACAAAATAATTACTTCCTCATATTAAACTTCTTGAACATTTATTTCTTTTTCATCAGCATTTCATTTGTAGTAATTCCTCCTTTACCAGAACACATCTTGGTAAGTCTTTCTGAAGTACAGGCAGATTTGAATAATTCACCAATTTGATTTTGTTGCGTAGCGAATCTGGCTGCGGCTGTGGCTGGTTACTTATTCTTTCTGAAACTTCTTTCCCCAGCTTTATCTTTATGAATTCCTTCTCAGCCGCACCACATGTGTCCGCAGCTATCTCCGAGGATTTGGATGAAAAATAAGACCACCATACTCTGTTAGCAAATGATATTGCGATTGTAGATTCCGCTACATGCTAAGAATTTTAAACATTGCAGGGATTGAGAGTGCATATAGAGGTGTGTGAGTAAATAAGAAGATATGCAGTGCATAACTTGAAATTTTAGTCCCTTGACCCTAGAATTACTACGTGGCGTCGCCCGCGACCGGTGAAAATTCAAATTGCTGTTTGTACTTATAGTATATAAATTTTGCCACGATCATAGTTTCTCAGTACCTTTTGTACTGTCATTGATGAGTGTTTAAGCGAATTCAGATGGCTGCATAATTATTCTACCCTAAAAATATTGGACTATCTAACATTTCAATAAACACAATAAAAAATCTGATGTGGCCAGCACATTACCTTCCGTCAGTTATATGAGGCATTTACGAAAATTCTACCGCTGTACTGTTACCGGTAAACAGCTGTTTATCAGATTATAGCTACCGGTATCGATATTTTAAGAACGCAATTGGTAAAAAAATTGAAAATTTGTAACAGGTTAGAACTTTAATCTAGTTAACAAACTGAGCTGAGTTCTAATTTGAACACATTTGCAATTTTAACGCGCGCGCTTCGCTTTGCAACACTACCTTCTTTTGAGATTAGATGCTTCATGAATCCGGTAGATGAACACGGTAACTTTTTACCACTCGTGTTTTCGAACACAGTGGGTAGATGCGGTATCTGCCGGTAGAATTTTCGTAAATGCCTATGTATTTTCTATAAAATCCATACAGAAAGTTCCTTGCAAAAAATTCTAAATTTCTTGTATGTACATTACCTTTCGACAGTTGTATGTATTTTATACAAATTCCATACAGAAAGATTCGAGCAAAAAGATCCTATATTTCGAGTAAAATTATAACACAAATATACTACGAATATGTCAATTGATACTGACATCTTTCAATCAGAATTTTCTTAATATAGTAGCTGTGTCTAGCATAGCTAGCTAATTTATGAAATTTAATTTCTTTATAATATTATAACTTCTATTTAATATGAAGTATAAAATGCAGTCAAGTCGTATAGAGAATACAATGTTCTTTAATATTTATTATAACATTAAATGTGAAAAAATGATATATACCATCGTTTTTTCAAGAAAAACTGTTAAAATCTTTAAATGTGGGTACTTCCGGTTGACCAATTATAACCAAAATCTAATCAGCTCTTCATAAGGATGCAACGAAGAGGAATACGAAAGAATTCCAATTTTTGGATTTGTAGTTATAGAGTTATCGTAGACGAAAATTTTGTTGCACACACAACATACACACACACACACACACACATACACACACACAAACACACACACACACACACTCACACTCACGCTCACACTCACACTCACACTCACACTCACACTCACACTCACACTCACACTCACACTCACACTCACACTCACACTCACACACACACTCACACTCACACTCACACACACTCACACTCACACTCACACTCACACTCACACTCACACTCACACTCACACTTACACTCACACTCACACTCACACTCACACTCACACTCACACTCACACTCACACTCACACTCACACTCACACTCACACTCACACTCACACTCACACTCACACTCACACTCACACTCACACTCACACTCACACTCACACTCACACTCACACACACTCACACTCACACTCACACTCACACTCACACTCACACTCACACTCACACTCACACTCACACTCACACTCACACTCACACTCACACTCACACTCACACTCACACTCACACTCACACTCACACTCACACTCACACTCACACTCACACTCACACTCACACTCACACTCACACTCGCACGCACGCACGCACGCACACACACACACACACACACACAGACACACGCACACGCACACGCACACGCACACGCACACGCACACGCACACGCACACGCACACGCACACGCACACGCACACGCACACGCACACGCACACGCACACGCACACGCACACGCACACGCACACGCACACGCACACGCACACGCACACGCACACGCACACGCACCCGCACCCGCACACGCACACGCACACGCACACGCACACGCACACGCACACGCACACGCACACGCACACGCACACGCACACGCACACGCACACGCACACGCACACGCACGCGCACACGCACACGCACATGCACATGCACACGCACACGCACACGCACACGCACACGCACACGCACACGCACACGCACACGCACACGCACACGCACACGCACACACACACACAGCCATCATCGTAAAAATAACCAAATCGTATTCTAGGGACCCGAAAACGTGCTTATTCACCAAGACTCACCACCGATTTTTTTGACCAAAGACAATACCTTCCTTACCTAAAGGTGACGGAAGGTGTAAAAATTATAAAGAAATTAAATATCATAGATTAGCCAGCTATGCTATAACTCTGGAAACAGCTTCTATATTAAGAAAATTCTGATTGAAAGGTGTCAGTATCAATTGCAATTGACAGTATATTTGTATTATATTTTTACTGGAAATATAGGATCTTTTACTAGAAATTTTCTGTATGGAATTTTTATAAAATACATACAGACTGCCTTAAGGTAATGTACAAGAAATAGAATCTTTTGCAAGGGACTTTTTGTATGACATTTATAGAAAATAGATAGAACTGACGGAAGGTAATGTGCTGGCCACATCAGATTTTTTTTGTAATAATGCCCGAGTTTTCGAATTTTTGATTTTTTATATGTTAAAATATTTTCAAATCTAAAGCGTTTTTACTTTTATATTTTGTAAAATTTTAAAAAATACCGAAGAAAAAAATGTTCCTTTTGCAATATTTCCTTCCCGCCATTACGGCGTACATAACATCAACTATGTGCGAATTAGATCTCGGCATACCTGTCCAAAACGTTCTTCATAGAAAAAGACAGAAGCAAATTACGGCCACTTGTTTATGTTTCCATTTGACACTTGACAATTTAATTTCTGCATTTTAGCACGATCCCTGTACCTCCCTTACCAAGGGTAGTGCCAAAAAATTTATGTTTTCTTTATTTTTCAAATGATCGTTCCTTATTTATTACATTGTAGATAATATGTTTAGCACAGGGCTGATAAAAAATTAATATATCGATTGGAACACCTAGGAATGAGAAATAGGCCATGCTATATTTATTTATTATGACATTATGTTTAATAGTATATTATTCAATGAGCATGTAATGTATGGTATTACTCATGAGAATGAAGTTTGCATCACGAGCGAACGCGAGTGATGTAAATCATTCGAATGAGTAATAACCATTACATGCGAATAGAATACTATACTTTATCCACAATTGTCAAATAATAACATATCAGTGACATATTGGTTTTGAAAAATAAGTAGAATTTTCTCACTGACAAATGCAAAAATGTTTTTGTTTACATAGACAAATCTAGTCATCGGTGTAGTTGTAACAAAATTATGAAGTGATTTGACATTTAATATAAAATCTTAAAACCGACTATTCAGCTACAATTCAAGCTTAAGAAGAAAATAAAAGTATGAAAAATGACAAAACTAGTGTAATTTTGGCTTTTTATGTGGAAAGAATTACTTATTAAAAGTAATTTTGTGTGTACTCTTTAAAAGGTAGGATTTGAATTTGGCATAACGATTGAATAATATTATTCCATTGAACTGTCAATATTATTCAATTAGTAACAGTAACGAAGGTCATTAATTGATAAAAATCGGTAGAATTATGGGTATATTATTTGACAGTTGTGAATAAAAGATATTTATTGAACATCATTACCCTACATTTAAAAAATGTGTTAATATTTAATAATTAGACATGAATATTACTTATGTGTATTTCTATATTGCATATCGCGATCAAAATCAATATAAATTTTAAGTTTTAAGATATTCCTGAGCTTAATATGATACAGAAATTCTGCCATCATCTTCTTGAAAGGCAGAGATACTGGAAAATTATTGGCATTCGGAGAATAATTTAGTATGAAATATACACCCTAAAACAAGTTAATTTATTTTCATTCATTCATTATACCATTAATAGTTATTTGTATATATTTGTCAAAAAAAATCTGGTGTGGCCAACACAATACCTCCCGCCATTTACAGCCGAAGTCACAAAAAAGATTAAGCTAATACTTATTTTTGGATAAGCGAATTATACTTTAATTTTGGCAGTTTATTTCTTAAAATATAGTCTAATCTAATCCAAGTAACTACCTTTTTTGATAATAAAATGAAGATTAAATTGGAAATACCGAGATAGAATAGAATTCATTAATCCAAAAATAAAGATTAGCTTAAACTTTTTTGCCAATCGTTAATTTTTATTAATCTTAATACATACCTACATATTTACTTATGCTGCAAACTCTATTGATTTCCTTTCCTATTGTTCTATATATTTTTTTCTTTTTAAAACATTACTATTAATAATTTGAAACACGGTGTATAAATATATAAGGTGTGACAACTCATCAATTTTTGCTGACAGATTGATGTCGGCGATCAGTAGGTACGTTCAATAAGCCAAGCAAAACAAGCAACCGGAAGTAAAGTTTGTTGAACGACTTTGCTAGCCTAGCATTTGCTTGATTTGCTCGCAAGCAATCCAAGCCACAATTTTCTCGCTTGTCTTGCTAAGTGTCAAATATAATGGCGGGAAATACAAATTTTACATACATGAAGTTAACTTGAACTGTTTCTATTTCTTTATATGGTGTGTGTCTATCAACCACATGTAAAAAAGGCTTTGAGAGTTTTGTGATGGATGTTTATAACATTATTAAATTTGAAATATTTTGTTATAGTCAATATAGCTTCTTCCAAATTAATCCCACTATCTGAAAATAAATATATAAATTCATTTTCCATATGATCGCAGACCAAGAAAAGAAATACAACAGGTACACAATTACACAATGTTATATTTAACATCTATATACGTTTCTTGATGACAGTTGTGGATGACAGTTCGTCATATAGCTAGCAAATCGTTCAGCGCACTAAGCAACAAGTCTCGTTTGCTTACCTAGCATTTGCTAGATTTGCTTACTTCATTGAACGCACCTAGTAGTCCGAGATTCTAACCTAACATGTAGCGACTCTATACAATGTGCTCTACCACATAACCTTCTAGAACTAACATGTCAAATAAAATGACAATGACAATTTAAATGTCATAAATTTGATTAAGATATTTCGCTTGTAATTTAAATGGGGTCGCGTAGCTGTGTGCGTTAGGTTATTGGTTGTGTTTCGGAAAGACAGGGTTCGCTTCCGACCGACACCAAACTTGAAATTTTAAAAAAAGAGACCCCATGGCAGCTTTGAGAGCCCGTGAGGTAACGCTTAGTAAACGTTTTCAAATACAGTTAGAGATATTACTGAAACAATAAAAAAATATTGGTACGCCTAGAAATGGGTAATAAGCCATGATGTTATATTAAATCGACCTTGCTTGGTGCAATCTTGCATGTATAGAAGTCATCACAAAATTCGAAATTCTACATACCCTTTCAAGTTCTGAACATGCAATTTGCTGTATTAATGTTGGAGACCAACAAGCTTCACACTTTGGTGACATAACACTAAATTCACCCCCTATTAACTATTTAATTAACTTTAAATTTGATTTAAATAATATAGTATGTTATCAAAACTATTTAGAAAGTTCTCAATTAAAATACAGTAATGACGAAGATGTAAATAGTTTAAATAATGAATTAATACAGCATTTGAAAGTTGCGGCATGCCAGACAAATATGTTAAAGATTACAAAAAAACCCAATCATAATCTTTGTAGAGACTCAAAACCTTGGTTTTCTAAGGAATGTAAGACAATCAAAAAACACTGCAAAGTTGGTTTAAAGAAATACCACAAATCTCGATCTGAAACGGATCTACTATGCTATTTATCTCTTAAAAAGGAATATTTACAAACTTTATCAAAGCTCTAGAGCGACAAAGTAGAAAAAACGCTCGCTGTCCAAATTCCTAACTATACAATGGTGAGAAATGTCACTTTTCTACATTCTTAATGAAAACCAAATAAAATGTCGTTTTGAGTTTCGTGGAAAATTGAAATCTACTCTTCGGACGTCGACTTGTGAGCGTGTCCCGAGTCGCCAACGCTGATCCGCGTCGCGACGCCGGGCGTCGTTTTGAGTTACGTGGGAAATTGAAATCTACTCTTCGGAAGTCGACTTGTGAGCGTGTCCCGAGTCGCCAACGCTAATCCGCGTCGCGACGCCGGGCGTCGTTTTTGAGTTACGTGGGAAATTGAAATCTACTCTTCGGAAGTCGACTTGTGAGCGTGTCCCGAGTCGCCAACGCTGATTCGCGTCGCGACGCCGGGCGTCGTTTTTGAGTTACGTGGGAAATTGAAATCTACTCTTCGGAAGTCGACTTGTGAGCGTGTCCCGAGTCGCCAACGCTGATCCGCGTCGCGACGCCGGGCGTCGTTTTTGAGTTACGTGGGAAATTGAAATCTACTCTTCGGAAGTCGACTTGTGAGCGTGTCCCGAGTCGCCAACGCTGATTCGCGTCGCGACGTCGTGCGTCGTTTTTGAGTTACGTACATGAACAGTTGTGCTGCCACCAGCAAAAGTTTGGTGTGAACGCTTCCAATGGACATCCACTGCACTAGTTTAATGTACTTGAAACAAATAATTTTTTGTTATGGTGGAGGACCCCATTGTGACGACTGTAGAAAAAATCTTGTGTGTGTTTCGAGCGCAAATGGACATTGTCGATTTCGAGAGAATGCCGCGCTCCTGCGTCGCGCGTCAACAACCTCTCAATCGACAATGTCCCATTTTGCGCTCTTAATACACAAATAGCTATTTTATAGTATCGCTGTGAGTAGAAACACGAGAGAATAAAATATAAAAGTAATAGAACACACACGGGTGAGCAGGTTGTGCCCCGCACAAAGGGGCGCCGTTTCAAGACAGTAAAGTAAATAACAGTAAATTTTTATAAAATGATCTTATTCGTAAAGACAAAATTACTATAGAACTATACAAATTAACGTGATAGATGTAAAAATATATATTTTTAATTTGTATACATTAGAACTCTAGGTATAAGTAAAATAATTATCGTAACAGTCGCTTCCTTATTGATTATAGTTCAATAATATTGATTACAAGAATGAATCCTACAATGAATTTAATATTTAAATACCTACTAGCATTTTGTGAAGAATAAAATGCTTTAATATTTACAAATAATTAGGTCATGCAAAAAAATTGCTGTTTTTTTTGTTTAAATCAAACAAGCATAGTCTAATTTATCGATCTGTATGAATAAATTATTTTTTATTTACTTTTTTCTTGTATAAAATCGTTTAAAGTATGACATTTTTAAAAAGTTGCAAAACCAGCCATGTTGTGACGTCAGCGTTTCACACTGCAAGTTCAGACTCATTTCATACAGCCTTATTATATCGACACAGAATTTCTGAAAGAAAAAATATATAGACTATAAATTGAGAATTACATATTTAAATATTTGATAGAAATGCTACAATATATTAATATAACATCATTCTATTCATTTTTATAAATATAATTTTCATTTGACAAGAAGTTATCCACATATCACTCAGCTGCTGGTCATTAGTCATTCGTTTTTACTTTTTCATCTGATTAACATTTGTATACGTTGTTCGTTGTGTTGTGTATTCTTAGAATTTCATTACTGTTGCTTTGATGCGTATCAAATATGTATTTTTCAATACAAACAGTAACTGTTTTTCAAGTAGTGTTTTTTTTGTATCACGCGGTACTATTAAAAATATTTTCTCACTATTTTCGCTAGTATTTTGGCACGATGACACAAAACAGCGTTTCACCGACATGTTTACTTTCGTAAATTTCAGGTTATCTTTAAATGTCACTTTGACCTTTAACCTAATGTGACAATCAAAATGGCCGCGTTGATGAAACGCTAACGTCACTGGACAAGGAAGGATATCATTTTTAATTGCAATTTTTTCAGTATTCAAGATCGATTTGAGGAAAAATATATACGGGTCTATTATTTTTCATTAGTCTATCGATTAAAGTTAAAAATGAAAAATCGTGCAAGACCTTATTCTGAAATCTTAGTGCAATAATTTTATTTTTATTTTCTACCGATATTAAATTTCTCTTATTTATTATTAAAAACTAAAAAGTAAAGCAAATGTCCTACTCAACGGTGCTAAAATATAACTTTGCATAAAGGCGCCTTATACCCACGGAGCGGCCCTGAGTATTTCTAAAAGGGTCACTTTTACAATCATTAGATAAACCTCGTATAACGCTATACCAGGTATAAAATTGAAAATTGTATTTTACAAACCTCGGATAAACCTCAGATAGAATAAGCACCAGTATTTCTTATCCCATGGAAATCGGTCGTATAAACGTCGGATAACTTTATCCCTGGTTCTTAAGGTTACCACGTAAACACAAACGATGTGTTGTTATTTATACGTTTGACAGATGTCAATAAAGTATTTCATCATCACTCTCAGAATCAAAAACATCGTTTATATCATCTAACATCGTAAAAAATGCAAATTAGAAGGCAGAAATAATAGCAATATTGAAGAAAAATAGACTAACAACAAGATAATTTTATTGAATCAATACCAACCTAAAGTGATTTAACGTAATTCTTGGTATAGTTATCTGATAGATAAAAATGCATTGGAAAAGACAATCTTGTTTATCAAAGGTATAGTTGCTAGGATAAAGTTATACCTCCGATAGCTATACCATAGTTTATCCATCAATTGTAAAAGTGGGCCTAGACTTAAAAAATACAGGGTATAAGGTTTTGTCTGTAGAAGAGATTGTGCTCTACTTCATGATTATTTTGAAAGCATTCAGCATTTCAGATGAAGATTGGTAGGGAGCTTTTAAGATAAAATCCAGGAAATCTTCTGGAAAAAGACTCTCTACACCAAGTAAATTGCAACAACCATTGTTTTTGACCTATAAATTTAGAAACTGTTGTATTTTCGGTGTTTAAAGCAAATGAAAATAGGCAAATTATACATGGTTGGAAAGCTAAAAAAAAATATTTTTTCAATGGTATAACTTTCCAATATGGCGCCCATATAAAAATTAAAACTTTGACATCATAGCTCGAAAACTAATAGTGATAAAAAAAATGAGCAGCGCCATTCGAAAGAACATTAAAAAGTGCCTTAATGATGTGCACATTAAATCCCATATTATTTCACATTTGAAAGATATTTGCAAAAATAAAAAAAAAATACATTTTCGCCAATATTTAGTGACCTATGTATTTTTTCTCAAATAACAAAACACCAATAAAATGGTTTTCTAATGGGGTAAGTTTTATCTAATTTAATCAACTTTGTATCTCTTACAGTTCTCGAGATTCCCATGTTGAAAGTTATCCTGGACTTCCTGTATAATTTAATAGGTATATTGTTATATACTAATAATTTAGTGTTTGGTTAGTTAAGCAAGATTGTGAACCAGGTCAACCAAGCCAATGTCAAAAGGTTACCTCCATATTTATTGGTACATCTTTATAATATGTCCAAGTGCAATTCATTGCTCTTGTTGTTCTGTTATACATAAATGGGACATATTTAAAGCTCATGAAAGGATTGTCATACGTCTCTGTCTCGATACGATCCATTTTCATTACATAATTGTCCAACTAAAACAAAATATATCATTGTAATAATATACAGGATGTAAATGAAATAAGTGCATTAAATTTAACCAGTAATGTAACTCGACGAGAGCAACAATAGTTCTTAATAACTTGTTTTTCTAAGTCTTTTAGATTTTGAGTTAAAATTCTTTAAAGATTTGCTGCATATTTCGTCACCCGCCTATGGAGAACAAATGGCTACTGCCATATTCAAGTGGGATACAAACAGCTCAAAAATTGTCGGTTATCGGTTACACTTACAGTCACAGTAATTAATAAGCGAATCAAGGGAAATAACATTATTATTAAATAATAGGTAATAATACAATTTTTAAAATAAATAAATTTAAATTTTGGATAACAAAATTATAAAGTTGTGTATTAAACCAGGCTTTTAATCACCTGTGAATTGTGGAAAACAAAGAGAAACGAGGTAACGAGAGGACGAGCAAAAGCATAGTTATTAGGTTATGAGATGATTATTTATCGTCGATAAATCATAATAGTTTAAATACGTTATTCAAAAAATGTAAGTACAAACTTTTGTCGATTTAAAAGAGGTACATGAGTACCAATAATTAGTTGTCCATTTATTGTTCCCCAAACATTTTTTACTGAAAATTTTTACAGCATTTTCGTCTGTCGAGATGTGTATTGTGCATAATAAATACACCTTCCCAAGTAAATTCAGTCTCATTAATGAACATTATGAGCCATTCCCAAAATTGAAGCCTGTTGTGTGCTGAAAACATAGAACTTTTTGCACATGTTATGGATATAACTGTGGCTTTTTTTAAAATTGTCATATGTGACACTCCGTATTGTGATGTGATAAAGATGTACAAGATTAACAAATGTGCGAATATTAAGAACAGAATGATTTGGTGATGATTTGGAAACGCTCCGTATAAATGAGTTGGCAACTCCATGACACTGTTTTTATGTCAAGTAAAATGTAGTACAGATACGAGTGAAAAAATAAATAAATAAACCATAGGTAAGTAATTACAATGTCTGTGTACTCGCATTTTGACAGAATTTTAACTTATAAACAAGTTTATTACTAATGTCAAAATTTAATTGCAACAATTGACAGGACTGTCAATTGCTAAAACAAAATTTTTCATTGCTATTGCTACTGCATTTAATTATCACAAAAATATTTGGAACGACTCGTCAATTTACGGGGTAGTACAAATGTTAAAAAATATGCGATTTCAAGAAAACGTTATTAAGAAATATTGTTGCTCTCGCCGAGTTATATTACTGGTTAAATTTAATGCACTTATTTCATTTACACCCTGTATGTAATAAGTACATTAAACCACTTACAGCACTAGTAAAAATTACAAAACAGATTATGAGAATATAACACTTCATATAATAAAACATTTTTTGAAGTCGACAATAAAATATAGAGATTTACTACTTGAAACTGTTTTTATAACTAAGCAGGAAATAATGTTTGATTACTATAAAATAATACGAATTATGGTGAGATTATTTTGCTATTTGTTTACTAGTAAAAAAATAATAATAGACCAAACAATACATATATTATTTAAATATAAATTGCTGTACTTTTATTTACAATATTTACTATTGTTCCTATCATATTAATTCAAAACAAAGTTAATGTATTGATTATATCTTTTTAAACATGAACAATACGAGTAAATAAAGGAATCATGTCAGGGTAAATACCTGAACTATTTGAGTCCATGATGATAATATTAAAAATATGGCCTTATACAAGTCCTGATATTTGTCGGATACGGGATACGGTCAACTAGGCGATGAACAATTATTGGGCGATAGCAATAGTACCGGACATCCGAGCGATAAAATAAGAGATCTGTAGAATTACAAAATAGTGCGTTAGGTTAGGTTATGTTTAGAGCGTAAAAATTTTAAGCTTTTGTTGTGCAGATGACAGAATTCTACATGGCGTACTTCCACTACAGATATTTAGCGTTAGGTGACCTCATCCAAACTGCAGCAGCATACTCGACGCATGAATATGATGTTCTGAGGGTATGTGTATGTGCTCCCCACTTGGTGCAAGTTAATTTTCGAAGAAGATTGTTCCTTGCTGTAAGTTTGCCCCGGATTTTATTAACATGATATTTAAACGTTAGAGCTCGGTCCAAAGTTACGCCCAGGTAACATGGCGTTTTACTGAATTCAATTGGTTGTCCATCCCATGTAATTATTAGGGTATGATTTGCCTCTCGGTTTCTAAAATGAAATAAACTGGATATACAATAATAATATCGAATACAAAAGATTCATGCGACCGGAAGTAATTAAACTGGTAGAGACTCATTTGTTTACTTCGCCATTTGTTCGCGACGATTACGTCATCTAGTAACTTTCTAGGGCGGCGGTGCTCACCCTTTAGAATATAAACAGGTAGTACCTTCAAGTTTAGACGTGACTGTTAGGGTTAGCGGCGGTAAAACTGACACTAGAATACAATTGTGACACAAGTTTAGCACTCAAACTTATTTGGGTTTATTTTAAAAATATTTTCCCTAGGAAATTTTTTTTTTACTTCTGTCATGATTTTTACACCAGAGATATCGTAACTAATGGTCGTATTCTGTACAAAACTTTAAGTCTTACATATACACTTGAGAGCAAAAGTATTCGGCCACCCATTACTTTTCAATAAAAAGTGATTTTTAATATTAAACTGCATCTTGTACAATGCTAACTAATAACTCATATTAAAGAAAAAATAATGCTTAATTAATTTTATTAAAAAGAAATTGTCACTAACTATCAAAAGATCATCAGCTTTCGTTTATCAGTAGTGCCGTATGTAGGATGGTTTGCAGCTTCAAACAATGAATTGTTTCAAGAGTGCTATGAAACAGTGGAATGCGTGGCACTTGCAATTTGTTTGCATATTATCTGTCATATTTGACTCCAACAATATTAAAATTAGTGAAAATATGAATACACATCCTGAAATTGCAGCTAAAGCTGTTGCTTTGCTTCAAGCTGGTAATAGTCAGCGATTTGTAGCTCGGCATCTGAACATGACACGTTCTACTGTTCAGAATGTTTTTACAAGGTTTTTGGAAACTGGTCAGTACGTGGTCAGAGCAAAAACAGGCAGACCAAGAGCAACTTCAGTACAAGATGATCGCTTTATTAGAACGGCCTCCTTGCGGAATCGCATGTTAAATGCTGTCCAGCTTAAAAAAAGAACTTCGAGACGTCAGAGGAGTAACAGTAAGTCGCTGGACTGTTAGAAGAAGACTACTTGAAAATAGGCAGAGGTGCCGAAAACCTGCAACGGGCCCAAAATTGACGGCAGCGCATCGTGCAGAGCGCCTACGTTTTGCTCGTGAGCACGTAAACTGGACGTTAGAGCAATGGAACTCTGTGCTCTTTTCAGACGAGACCAAGATTTGTTTATATGGTAGCGATAGAAGAGCTAGAGTCTACCGTCGTCCAGGAGAACGAATTTCACAGTGCTGCATAGTGGAGCAAGTCACTTTTGGAGGAGGTTCATGCATGTTTTGGGGGGCATTTCTCTTCATGCAAAGACCGAACTGGCCTATATCCCCACAGGTAACGTAGGCGGTTTAACTGCTCTGCTCTATATTTATGAAGTCTTAGAGGAGCATGTTGTCCCATATGCTGGCTTCATTGGCGATAATTTCTAACTTATGCAAAATAATGCAAGGCCTCATGCAGCTGAGATTGTTCAAAATTACCTGAACGAAGTTGGTGTACGAGTCATGAAGTGGCCAGCCAAAAGTCCGGACATGAATCCGATTGAGCACACGTGGGATGAACTCAAGAAAAGAATTCGGTCACGGGTTCCAGCTCCAACAATGCTTCAGGAACTGACAAGGGCTGCTCAAGAAGAGTGGGATAATATTACACAGGATGTTGTTGAAGGGCTGATCAGATCCATGCCAAAATGTATGCAATCTGTTATACGAACAAGAGGGGGTCATACAAAATATTGAAAAAAACCTCATTTGTTCAAACTTGTTTTTGTTTCTGTTATTAATAAACACATTTAAATTTTTTTCATCTTACTTATTCTGACTATTATAACAAAAATTTTGTTAACACGATAAACAAAAGCTAACCAGATACTAATTTGGTATCATTTGAGAGAACACTAATCGGGCTTCGAAATGATACCAATGTGCTATTTCACAAATGTAAGGAAGCATGCTATTTATTCTTTTAAAATTAAAGTTGTTAGGTGGCCGAATACTTTTGCTCTCAAGTGTATATATAATTCTGTAAGTTAATTAACAAAATCACAACGAAAGTTGCTATTCTTATATATAATTTTAAATTCATCTACAAATATAGTATAACAATAATATTGTTGAGTTATCGTGAAAATCAGATAAGAAATGTGACTTGTCCTTTTCTTCACAAAATGTTTATTTTTACAAAATATACATTTCGGCTACACTGTAGCCTGTAGCCATCATCAGTTGTACAGTAATTTTAAAACTAAAACTGCCAGTATTTATACAGAAGAAACGGTATTGCTAAGATTATAGAGGTACATGATTGGGGGATGTATCAACCAATGGGTTTCACAAATTTCAGTAGGGGATTATCTAAAGGAGAAAGGTCGATGTTTGACAAGTCTTTACGATTTTTCTTCATGGCTATGGCTTCTAACATATTTAGTTTATAATTATTGCATAATTTTTCACATTTTACATCATCTAAACTGAAATTATGGCCTGTGTTATGATAATGTAATGATAGCGCTGAATTAAATATGTTTTTGTATTTTAGATGGTACATGTGTTCCTTGAAACGTGTTTTGACTTTACGTTTGGTTTGCCCTATATATTTAGATTTACAAATTTTGCACAATATGGAATATATACCTGATGACTCTAATCTATTTTCTGTTTCTAATTTTGTGTTCAAGAGGTTTTTTGTAGTAAAATCGTTGCAGTAAGCCAAATCAATATCTATTTTCTTGAAAATGTTGGAGAATTTATTATGTAAGTTGTTGTATGTAAATTTATGGTACTTCTTAGTCTTATATTCTATTTTTAAAGTAGTGTTATTCTTGATCAAATTCTTCAGCTTTTGTTTTTTGAGCAAATTTCTAATTGTTTTTTCTTTGTAGCCATTTATTTCAGCTAAATGTATTATGTGATTTAATTCTTTATGGAATCTAACCTTGTTGAGTGGCACGTTTAATAGTCTGTGGATGAGACTCTGATATGCTGCAATTCTGTATTTGAAAGGAGTATTCGATGATGCATGTATATAATTTTCGGTATTAGTGGGTTTTCTATAAATGTTAAATTCTATATATTCTTGGGTTTTTATTAATTTCAAATCTAAAAATGGTAGAACGTTATCGACTTCTATTTCATGTGCAATAGCAAACGTCATAGATACACCTGGGCGTTTTTTTAAATAAAACGTTAAAGTAAAATTAAAATTTTAAATGTTATAAGTACTACAAGTAAATTCTTCATTAAATATTGCGTGTTTTTGGTGTATAATTTCCATTGGGATCTCAAAATTTTGTGTAAAGTGTTTGAAGATGAAATTTGATGATGAAATTGACAAAATTGACAGCTGTCTAAAATAAAATGGTACATGGAAAACGGGTCATGCAGAAGCGTCCTCATCGCGACCCTGGGTACTGGTTTTTAACCAGTAGAATTTTGCAACTACGACCTAGTGGTAGCCAAGTATCAAGTAGAGGATATATGAAGAAACATCAGTTAATGACTTTATATTTAACTGCTGTCACTATCTACATACTTGTATATACGCTAGCTCGAAACGAATAAATTTCATGTGTAAATTTAATAGTAGGGTATTGTGAATTAATAATTTTCAAGAATTGGTCTAAATCGAAATCTGAATCTATCACGGCAAATCTAAGCCAAATTCGGGGAAATATTTCAGATTGAGATTCCAGTGTTTTTTTTTACCTTCCGTCACCAGGTAAGGAAGGTATTGTCTTTGGTCAAAAAATTCGGTGGTGAATTTTTGATGAATAAGCACGTTTTAGGGTCCCTAGAATACGACTTTGCGCGTGTGTGTGTGTGTGTGTGAGTGCGCGCGTGTGTGTGTATGTGTGTGTGTGTGCGTGTGTGTGTGAGTGCGCGTGTGTGTGTGTGTGTGTGTGTGCGTGCGTGCGTGCGCGCGTGCGTGCGTGAGTGCGTGCGTACGTGCGTGCGTGCGTGCGTGCGAGCGTGCGTGCGTGTGTGTGTGTGGATGTGTGTGCGTAACAAAAATTTCGTCTGCGATAACTCTAATACTACAATTTCAAACATTATAATTTTTTCGTATTCTTCTTCGTTACATCCATATGAAGAGCTGATTAGATTTTGGTTAAAATTGGTCATCCGGAAGTACCATCATTTGAAGATTTTAACAGTTTTTCTTGATAAAACTATGTTAAATATCATTTTTTCACATTTAATGTTATTATAAATATTAAACAATATTTTATTCTCTATACGATTTGACTGCATTTTTTATACTTAATATTAAATGGATATAGAGTTCAAAAATTATAAAGAAATTAAATTTCATAAAGTAGCCATAGCTATGACAACAGCTATTATATTAAGAAAATTCTGGTTGAAAGATGTCAGTGTCAAGTGAAATTGACATAGCCTGTTTGCCTTATAATTTTACTGGAAATATAGGAACTTTTGCTATAAGTTTTCTGTATGAAATTTGCATTAAATACATGCAGCTGCCGGAAGGTAATGTACAAGAAATAGAATCTTTAGCAAGGAACTTTCTGTATGAAATTTGTACAAAATACATAGAACTGACGGAAGGTAATGTGCTGGCCACATCATATTTTTTTTTTAAGTTGTTGAGGAATATATTTGCTAGAAAAGGAGATAGAGGGTTTCCCATAGCGATGCCAATCGTTTGTTGGTAATAATTGCTATTAAACCTGAATGCATTCAGTTCCCTACAAGTTTTAGTCAACAAAATGTATTCCTCAATTATGTTTTCTTCTAAACATTTTGTGAAGAAAAGGACAAGTCACATTTCTTAACAAATATAGATTTAGCAATCATTCCCAGATGTTGATAGTTCATTAATGCCAGAACCTTCTGCAATATTCTCGCCAACTACAAAATATTACGTGGCCCGCATACCTAAAACTGTAGTGACCTGCTTTGATGTTACCTACTGTGAACTTAATCGCAATTTGGTTATAGCTACCTATGTACATTGTATGTTTACAGATACAGAGATAGTGCATTGTGTTGTGTGCTGAGCGACGTCATCAATTTTAGTAATGATGACCGGAGGCACGGCATAGAGAGTATGTAAACAATGTAATGCAACCTGTAATTATGTAGTAAACGCTTCATTTCGCAATTCAGCTATGCCTCAACTGATACTGTTTTATTTACAACAGTAAGTACATTAGTCATATTTTACTTAATTATTATTGCAACGTTTGACGTATATAGATAGCTGACTTTTTACCTTCCGTCACCTTTAGGTACGGAAGATATTGTCTTTGGTCAAAAAATTCGATGATGAGGTTTTAATCAATAAGCACGTTTTAGGATCCCTAGAATACGATTTTATTATTTTTACGATGATGTGTGTGTGTGTATGTGTGTGTGTGTGTGTGTGTGTGTGTGTGTGTGTGTGTGTGTGTGTGTGTGTGTGTGTGTGTATGTATGTATGTATGTATGTGTGCGCGCGCATGTGTGTGTGTGTGTGTGTGTAACAAAACTTTCGTCTGCGATAACTCTAATACTACAATTTCAAAAATTATAATTCTTTCGTATTATATCTTTCGTATTATTTTTTCACATTTAATTAATTATAAATATTAAAGAATATTTTATTCTCTATATATTTGACTGCATTTTATACTTAATATTGTGAGAGCCATATCAAAGGAGTCCAGGAGTCCGTTGTCAAGCAACAGAAAGGGGACAATTGAGATATAGAAAAATAGAATACAACATGTCAAATGTAATAACTTGGAAAAATAAAATATAATCGAGTATAGTACTTTCATTTAATAAAAGTTTTATAAAAGAACGTTAAATAAACGCTCACCGCTCGACACACCCCCTTACAATATTAAATGGATATAGAGTTAAAGCATTATAAAGAAATTAAATTTCATAAAGTAGACTATATTAAGAAAATTCTGATTGAAAGATGTCAGTGTCAAGTGCAATGACATATTCGTAGTATATTTGTGTTAGGATCTTTTTGATCGAAATTTTCTGCATGAAATTTGTATAAAATACATACAATTGTTGAAAGGTAATGTACATACAAGAAATTTATATTCTTTTGCAAGGAACTTTATGTATGGATTTTATAGCAAATACACATTTACGAAAATTCTACCGGTAGATACCGCATCTACCGACTGTGTTCGTAAACACGAGTGGTAAAAAGTTACCGTGTTCGAAAATTGTTCAATATCTTCCAAATCCATCTACTGGATTCATGAAGAATCTAATCTCAAAAAAAGGTAGTGATGCAATGCATTTTGTTAACTACGTTAAATTTCTAACCTGTTTTAAATTTTCAAATTTTTTCGTAGGTTATGGATCTACCTTGTTCACTACTTGCGTTCTTATAATATCGATTCCGGTAGCTATAAACTGATAAAAGCTGTTTACCGGTAACAGTTCACCGGTAGAATTTTCGTAAATGTCTCATATAACTGACGGAAGGTATTGTGCTGGCCACATCAGATTTTTTAAAATTGAAATAATATATCAGACCTTGAATAGTCATCTTTCGTGAATAGTACTATATCTAATATAAACATAGGTATTCAACATCAAATAAAGCTATTTTGTTTAGGATAATTTTTCAAAACTTTAAATTCTATTGTAACCCTCCCCGTTTAACAAATCTTTAACTTTCGAGAATCTCCTCCTTTCAAGAACGGTTGAGCGCTTTAAAGCTTGATGGTATGACAGCGTGAATCTTCCCGGTCGGACGTATCGGCCGCATGTGATGGACGACTCTCCGTCCTGGATTTATTGCCGCGAGTGATGCAAAAACACCCAACATGACTGCCGCATTGTGAGAGGGAATTTATCCGCCAAACTTCCGCGCCCAAGCAATATTTATGACCAGACCGTGATTTACCGGAGGATTAAACAGAATGAGATGTCTCGCGGTAGACAGACCACTGAAGAGGTTGATGAATTGTGGGGAAAATTGATAAAAATGAACACGATGAAATTGTCATATAAATTAATAAAATAAATATATCATCATGTATCCATTTATGGGTATGCCAGGTTGCTTTTATTTGGAGATTTTGGTAATGATGATATACAGGTGTATGTGACGCTTATAAATTTGTGTTTGCAACTACTCTACACTTTCCCATGAAATTTAGATGAGACATAGGTCTCTAGATATAGGCGAAAAGGTAAATTTTGCAGTTTTTATTTTTGCAAATAACTTCCAAGTGTGAAATAATACTGGATTTTGGTTTGCACATCTTTAGGGCACTTTTTTATGTTCTTTCGACTGAAGATACTCAAAAATTTTTATCACTGATGGTTTTCGAGGATTGGAGTCCAAGTTTTAATTTTTATATGGGTGCCATATTGGAAAGTTAGACCATTGAAAAGAGAATAAACAAATAGTGTTTGTGTTATCTAGTTAATTATAGTTTTAGTTTTAATTAGTTTTTTAATAATTGTTTAATATTTGTAATCATCAATATTTAATACCTTTTTACCTCTCGGCAAGAGAGGTATTGAATTCATGCTAAAAATCGCATATCCAGATTTAAGTGAATAAGCACGTTTTAAGGTCCCTAGAATCCGATTATTTGTGCGTGTGTGTGCGTGCGTGCGTGCGTGTGCGCGTGCGCGTGAGCGTGTGCGTGTGCGTGTGCGTGTGCGTGTGCGTGTGCGTGTGCGTGTGCGTGTGCGTGTGCGTGTGCGTGTGCGTGTGCGTGCGCGTGCGCGTGAGCGTGTGCGTGTGCGTGTGCGTGTGCGTGTGCGTGTGCGTGTGCGTGTGCGTGTGCGTGTGCGTGTGCGTGTGCGTGTGCGTGTGCGTGTGCGTGTGCGTGTGCGTGTGCGTGTGCGTGTGCGTGTGCGTGTGCGTGTGCGTGTGCGTGTGCGTGTGCGTGTGCGTGTGCGTGTGCGTGTGCGTGTGCGTGTGCGTGTGCGTGTGCGTGTGCGTGTGCGTGTGCGTGTGCGTGTGCGTGTGCGTGTGCGTGTGCGTGTGCGTGTGCGTGTGCGTGTGCGTGTGCGTGTGCGTGTGTATGTGCGTGTGCGTGTGCGTGTGCGTGTGCGTGTGCGTGTGCGTGTGTGTGTGTGTGTTGGATCCACGATTTCTCAAATACTATAAGACTTAAGACATTTGTAACTACGGATTCTTTAATCTAACAATAATGGGAAGAGTTGTTTAAGTTTTAGTAACAATTGGACAACCGGAAGTAGTAATTACAAGAAAAAAATCATCTAATATATTAAAGAACGTTAAATTCTTTATTCGATAAATATAAATTCATTATTATATCTTCTATAGATTTAGAGATAAAGAAATGCATATACAATAATTTGATGTAAAAATTCTCAGATCAAACTACTTCAAGGCAAGATATTCAAATGTTTGTAATTGACACATAAATGTCACTGCCAAAAATATTTGTATGTCGCTGTCAAAAATATTTGTACATCATTATGAAGATTATGAAAATAAAGTCAGCAACGCAAAAGAATATACGTAAAAAAGAATATAAAAGGAATTTGCGAAAAAATGACGAATATAAAGGAAAATAAAGGAAAGTAGAAAAAAAATTTAGGATATTGAATATAGAGAAAATGTATTTATATTCAAATATCCCATAGATTTTGTAAATATATGTGAGAATTATTTTGTAGTGAGACATGAATATATGTATTTGTATTTAAAAAAATTTTTCGTTTTATGCGAACAACCAGGTAAAATATTTGGCGAGAGGTTATGTGCTGGCCACATCAGATTTTTATTATTTAGTTATAGATTAACAAACTTTTATTTTAATTAATAATAATTGTCTAATATTTACAATTCACCCAAATAAATAAAAACGTTATAATATGTCAAAAATAATGGTTGTTGCAAAGAAACTATTGAAAAACAAAATATAACCCGACATAAAATTGTGAAATTTCTAAATTTGTTACTAGGACGGAGGTCCTTATGAAATCTCTACAGGTATGGTCAGGTGTATAACTTTTGGGTGAATGTATATGTACGAGTATAATTTCTTCAAAAAAATTGTTTATGTATTTTTAATTTCCTATACCTCCCTTACCTCCCTAACCTGGGGTAGGCCGGAGATAGAAATAAATATCAATATATTATTTTACGTTCTTTAACTAATTAGAATATTGCGGTTAAGTAATGAAATATTTGTGTACATAATTAAAATGTATAATATGCGTAAATAAGAACTGCTACAGTGGAATAATTTATGAGTCTGGTCTGACTTCTTGCCTTTTGCGCTTGCTTTCAATCGCACGCGGTCGGCAATTAATCAGTGATTTCCATCAGCTGCAGACGTCAGACATCTGACGCGCACCCATTAATTATTAATTAATATTCGAAGATGGCGGCTAACTCCTGCGATGCAAGAGCTTGCATCAAGATCAACATTATTAACAATTTATTATTTTGATACAAGAGTTTAGAAGGGTTAAGAAAATATAGGTCATAAGGTTAAATCTTGCACTAGTAGCTATTATTTATATACAGGTTGTGTGCAATATATTGGGTGTCCAAAATAACTTGTCCAACAGGGGGACCTTGAGAACTATACTTGCCGTCATACAAAGCATTCACTTCTTTAGGTCATGACACTCTAATTCTATACAGGTGTCCCATAACCTCAGGTACATATTAGAAGGGCATATAGTTCTTAATGTCCTGATTACGGAACAAAAAGGTTTTTTTCAAAATTCCTAGAATTAAGGGTAGTTCACTTAAGAAGAACATTTTTTGTACCCCTGGATACTATAATATTTGGAATAGTGAAATTAGTTATAACTATTACATAAAATAATTTAACAATGAAATTAATTTATACAATTACGTAAAGCTTTGTCACACCAATTAAGTTTGAGAGATGTGTATGTAATGAAAAAAAAATCAAATTATTTACTTTATTTTTACAAAAACTGTTCAAAATTATTTCCATTAACAGCTAAACATAATGCAGCACGTTGAATTAAAGAAATTGAACAAGCCCGATGAATTGCATTCTCTTGTCTAATTCTTTCAGCACAATTTTCAACTCGTTGCAGTAATTCTTCAAGGGTTTCAGGTGCCTCTTGATTATCATAGACGAGGGATTTAAAATTACCCCACAAATAAAAATCTAACGGATTGAAATCCGGGGATCTAGGGGGCCAAGACGCGGGACCTCCTCGACCAATCCACCTGTCCTCAAATACTCTGTCAAGATGATGTCTGACATTTCTAGCTAAATGTGACGGCGCACCGTCATGCACAAACCATGCATTTTGACGTACATTAAGAGGAATATCTTCTAATAATTCCCAGACATTCTGTTAGGAAGTATGTATGATCCCAGTAACGATCCATTTACCATCCCAGCCCAAAAATTTAGTGAAAATCTGTGCTGAAAATGACTCCTGACAGCAGCATGTGGATTTTCTTCGGCCCAGTAGTGACAGTTATGAATATTATGTATACCATCACGAGTAAATATCGCTTCGTCGGAAAATATTACTTTTAACGTAAAATTGCCATCCTGAGCATGTGGGTTTAGAAGCAATTCACAAAACCTTACTCGAGAGTAATGATCGGGTTCAATTAACGCATGGACCCGTTGAAAATGATAAGGATGTAAATTATTATTCCTTAAAATGCTCCAAATTGTCATTCGTGGTACACCTGGTAGTTGACGAGATATTCTCCTTATGCTGATTGTTGGGTCATTGCGTACCAAATCTAAGACAGCATTTTCAACATTTACTGGTCTCCGATGAGCCCCGCCGTCTCTTCCCCGATTAGGTTGCAAAGAACCAGTGTCGCGAAGGCGTTGAGTAAGGCTTACAAATATGCGAGAATTCGGATGCCGTCGTCCTGGGAAACGTTCAGCGTAATAACGCTGAGCTAATCTACAGTTTTGCCCTGCTTCGCCATACATTAGCAACATATCCACTAACTCACTGTTACTGTATCTATTCATATTTGTAACAATAATCAGAAGAGCAATATCAAAATTGTTATAAGAAACACAATTTATGTGGCCGGCTACTAGAAACCTAATGAAATGATTGTATTATGCAAACATTTCTTATTAATTAGATATAATACAACGTACTATTTAATATTAAAACTACCTATTCAACCAGTGTCCCAAAACTGTTTCCTTCAAAAACCTCAAAAACTAATTTATGAATTTTGAAAAAATTCTTTTTGTTCCGTAATCAGGACATTAAGAACTATGTGCCCTTCTAATATGTACCTGAAGTTATGGGACACCCTGTATAATAAAACATGTAGTAATTTTTTCCATTCGTGGCAATCTTATTATAGTCATATTTTAATCAAATTAGTATAAAACTTTACATGTATTTTTCTCGAAAAAGTCGTTATGTAAGGGTATAAAAATATGAATTTTGAATTAAATTCTCTAACAAATGAGCAAATAAAAATATGTGTTCGTTTAAAATTGAAAAGTTATGTACCGTAATTTGAGAACTACTGGCCCAAAAAATAATTTTTCTTTTATTTAAATTTGTCTAGTGAAATAAAGTGTTTGCCCATTTAACCATCTTTGTAGCTCTTATAGTTCTTGCGATAGCAATGGTGGCCCATAGGCGTTTAACATGGGAAAACAGTTTTTTGCAAATATCATCTGTCCCGCAAGACTATAGTGAGTTTTTGAGACGGTTAGATAGAGTATTTAATTTGGCATTAAAGTGTATCTAAATACTCCTAATTTAATGGCTTATTATTGAAATATTTGCGAAAGTATAAAGCCGTTTGAAAGTTATTACTTATAATTTATGAAAAACAGTAATCATCGAAACGTATTCTGTAGCTGAATTAGTTAGATCGGGGCATCGTAATAATTATTCACAAGTTCAAATCCTGCCCGCCTCATATTTTATTCTTTATTATTTATATATATATATATATATATATATATATATATATATATATATATATATATATATATATATATACACAGGGTGGTGACTTGGACGACGCAGCATAGGAGTTTCAATGGTAAATGTGGAGTTATTTGCTCCCCCAATTATTTTAGAGCAAAATTGTATTTAAGTTTTTGTTACAGAAAACAATACTACATCCGTATACGCTATTGATTATAATTTTTCAATTTCCGGAGCCGTAAAAATACTCGAAAACAATAACATTTTTACAAAAATCATTGATGCCATGGAACAAAAATTTAAATAAAAGCGCAAACATCTGTCGCTTCTTAAAGAAATCTAAAATTTGGTTCTCGTTAAACTACATTGTTGTAATCAACAACTATTACATCGTTGTCATCAACTACAATAAAGATGTTTTCATTTTCCTCGTTTTAAACAAAAATGCAAATATCTGTCAAAGAAACTTGACGTTTAAAATTATTTTCAAAACAAGGATAAAGAAAACCCCTTTATTGTAGAGTTGATGGCAACAATGTAATAGTTGATTACAACAATGGAATTTGACGAGAACGAAATTTAAGATTTTTTTAAGTAGTGACAGATGTTTGCGCTTTTGTTCCATGGCATCAATGATTTTTGCAAAAATGTTATTATTGTTTTCGACTATTTTTACGGTTCCGGAAATTGTAAAATTATAAACATTAGCATATTCGGATGCAGTATTTTTTCCTGTAGCAAAAACCTAAATATAATTTTGCTCTAAGATAATTAGGGGAGCAAATAACTGCACATTAAAATTATACCATTGAAACACCTATGCTGCGTCGTCCAAGTCACCATCCTGTATATATATATATATATATATATATATATATATATATATATATATATATATATATATATATATATATATATATAAAATAACCCATGTTCTAATTTGGTACTACGGTGGAGGACCTCATTCATGATTATTTTGAATTCATTCCAAAAAAAGATTGCTTTGGAGTTTTTAAGATGTGGAAGGAAAGAATGACGAACTGTATTAATGATAAAGAGAACTACTTTAAATAAACATGTTTAAAATAAATTTCTGTAAAAATATAAATTATGTGCCTTATTCTCAATTAATTTAGCGTAACCTCCTACTAATAAATTAGTAATTATATTTCTTTGATTACAGGTTTCGGTCCTTAGCAACATTGTTACATATTCATATACACCAGATAATGTAAGTTTTAAAATTAAGTGCTTTTGCGTACTAGTTAAAAAACTGTAATCAGAGTTTAAGTTTCGAACAAACTTTAATATCCCATCAATTCAATGTCTCATCATATATAACCATTTTCAATTATTTTCCCAATACTTATTTCCTCTCTTGTCATATCTTTTCTCTGATATCTCCCCATTTCCTTGTGTACATGCTGTCCTGTTTCCTGTTTCAATTATCCTGTAGGGTTGAGTTGGCCACAGCGGGAGATAATGAGAGAATTAGTGGGAGATCCAACCTAGCCTGGCGCTGTGTAGCGTGATTCCAGTCCCTGTCCAGTGGTTCGGTGCTCGGGCAAAACAAGGATTCATTATGATGTAGTACTGGTGCAGTCTAGTGTAGGGGCGGTGGATTGTATTTAAGTAGATAGAAGATGGAAAAGAATGGTTTAGTTAAATCGATTTTTTTTCTGGAAGATTTAAACAAAATGTAGGTGGTTTAATTTTCTTTGTTCTTTTAAATTTAAGAGTGGATTGAAAAGTTTGCAACCTAATATAGAAATTGTTTTTTTTAAATATTTTTTTATATTATTTATCAACGCAGTCCTCTTTTAAGTCTCTACTCTTAGTCCATTTATGTATGACATGTTATGATCCTGGTTTTTATAAAATGATTCGTCCTAGTCAGCAGAATACTTCGTTCCGCTTGCTACAACTTCTTCAATGAACAAAAATCGTTGCCCATCCAGCTAGCAGTGCCGGTTTATCTATGTGACACATGTGGCACGTGCCGCGGGCCCCGCGCTGATTTTTTTCCATAGGACGAAATCGAACTTTTCTGTTTTTTACCTTCCGTCACCTTTAGGTAAGGAAGGTATTGTCTTTGGTCAAAAAATTCGATGATGAGTTTTTAATCAATAAGCACGTTTTAGGGTCCCTAGAATACGAATTTACTATTTTTACGATGATGTCTGTATGTGTGTGTGTGTGTGTGTGTGGATGTGTGTGTGTGTGTGTGTGTGTGTGTGTGTGTGTGTGTGTGTGTGTGTGTGTGTGTGTGTGTAACAAAATTTTCGTCTGCGATAACTCTAATACTACAGTTTCAAAAATTATAATTTTTTCGTATACTTCTTCGTTACATCCATATGAAGAGCTGATTAGATTTGGTTACAATTGGTCAACCGGAAGTACCATCATTTGAAGATTTTAACAGTTTTTCTTGAAAAAACTATGTTAAATATCATTTTTTTACATTTAATGTTATTATAAATATTAAAGAATATTTTATTCTCTATACGATTTGACTGCATTTTATACTTAATATTAATTGGATATAGAGTTAAAAAATTGTAAAGAAATTAAATTTCATAAAGTAGCTATAGCTATGAAAACAGCTACTATATTAAGAAAATTCTGATTGAAAGATGTCAGTGTCAAGTGAAATTGACATAGTGTGTTTGTCTTATAATTTTATTGGAAATATAGGATCTCTTGCTTTCTGTATGAAATTTGTATAAAATACATACAACTGCTTTAAGGTAATGTACAATAAATAATAATAATAAATCTTTTATTTCTGCAGATACATTACACTGTATATAGAAAACGTGACAAAATAATAATTTAAGACATAAATTTTCTGTATGAAATTTGCATAAAATACATGCAGCTGCCGGAAGGTAATGTACAAAAAACAGAATATTTAATTTAGCAAGGAGCTTTACGTATGAAATTTGCACAAAATACATAGAACTGACGGAAGGTAATGTGCTGGCCACATCAGATTTTTTTTTATTACTTCACGAGACATGTTTTCCTAATGTAGAGATTGTACTCAAGATTTATCTCACTTTGATAGTCACTAATTGCAGTGGTGAACGCTCTTTTTCAAAACTGAAACGCATCAAAAATGATGTAAGAGCCAGTATGGGCCAAAAAAGACTAAATTACCTCTCTCTGACAAGTATTGAACATGAGTTATTAAATGAAATAAACACGTCAACGATAATTGATGAATTTTCGATTGCCAAGTCACGTAAGCGCTTGGTTGGAATCTGAACCAAAAATGTAATTTAAAATTATAAGCTGATTTTTTTTTTGTTAAACTTAAAAAGTTGGATTGAAACAGGTTAGAAATTTGACGTAGTTGACATACTGAGCAGAGTCCTACTTTGAACACATTTCCACTTTTAACGCGCTTTGCATCAGTACCTTGTTTTGAGATTACATGTTTCATGAATCTGGTAGATGGATCTGATAGCTATTGAACAATTTTCGAACACGGTAACCTTTTACCACTCGTGTTTTCGAACACAGTCGGTAGATGCGGTATCTACCGGAAGAATTTTAGTAAATGCCTATGTGTTTTCTATAAAATCCATACAGAAAGTTCCTTGCAAAAGATTCTAAATTTCTTGTATGTACATTACCTTTCGACAGTTGTATGTATTTTATACAAATTCTATACAGAAAGTTTCGAGCAAAAAGATCCTATATTTCGAGTAAAATTATTACATAAATATACTACGAATATGTCAATTGCACTTGACACTGACATCTCTCAATCAGAATATTCTTAATATAATAGCTGTTTCTAGCATAACTGGCTAATTTATGAAATTTAATTTTATAACTCTATATCCACTTAATATGAAGTATAAAATGCAGTCAAATCTTATAGAGAATACAATGTTCTTTAATATTTATAATAATATTAAATGTAAAAAAATGATATTTAACATCGTTTTTTCAAGAAAAACTGTTAAAATCTTCGAATGACCTTAAAACGTGCTTATTCATCAAAAACTCACCACCGAATTTTTTTACCAAAGACAATACCTTCCTTACCTAAAGGTGATGGAAGGTAAAAAATGTGTTCTTCGCGTAAATCCGTACAATTTGGACTGCCAAACCCACAACCTAGTTTCATTCCTAATACCTAGTTGTAATAACCATAACCTATATATATTGGGAAAAGGCCCCGCAGATAAGTAGTGCCACAGGCCCCGCGGATCCTTAAACCGGCCCTGCCAGCTAGGTGTCTTTTAAGCTTCGGAAATTGATAGAAGTTTGAGATACAGGACCGTTCCTAGGGGTACTGCCGCCTGCGTGCAAATATGTCATTCGCCGCCCCTAAGTGATAACTACACAACAAAATACAATTTTTACTATTTATAATACTTTATTGGTAGGGCTCTAATTCCGACTTCACCCAATAATTGCCTAAACTAGTCACCCTTTTGGATCTATTGCCCAAGTGTTGTCCTAGGCGAAGGGATGGCAAACCTTTACGTATCAACGTGCCATTTTTCTAAAGAAATGTTTAATGAGGTCATAGACGTGCCATCAAATAATTTTGACTTTGTGATTATTGGGAAAATAATAATAATAAATACTATCAACTCAAAACTCTTTATTTACTACAAAAAAATAGGAACGTTTTGCAATGTTTCAATTATACGCGTAATTTTAATTAAAGTAAAATTAGTGTGACTTCTGTTGTTACAGATTAGATGACAAATAACATATGCTAGGGTTGTAAGATGTTATTTTTAGCAGAATGCATGCTGAACTGGAGTCATCTGTCAGACGGTTTCTAACCGAGTCTTTAATGTAATTCATCTCTGAAAATAATGACTCGCAGGCATAGGTTGATGAAAATATTGTTAAAATAGCATAAGCCAGCTTCTTCAAACAATTAAATGTGTCTGGTAACGCATTCCATGTTTCCAAAATTTTGTTATTAGCATTTTCACTTATATTACTTGGCAATCTTTTTGTTTCAATTAATTCTAACTCTTTCCTTGTTTCAATAAATTTTTTAATCCATAAATTCTTCAATTTCCAACCAATCGAATTGGCACAAATTCAGTTTATCAAATGACGTCACATCAGGGTACATAATAAACTTGAGTATTTCCGATAATTCTTTGAACTGAGAAAATCTCGCTGAAAATTCCTTGATTGAAGAATCTATCACAGAAATAAATTCTTCAGTAACTTTGTCTTCGTTTGGTTTCTCATGTATTTCTAAATCGTTGATATATTTTTTCAAATTTGGAAAATACTTGTAGTTTCTTGTGATAATATCGTTCCTGAAAACTTGCAGTTTAGCCTCAAAAGCGCAAATGAGATCTATCATGACGATAATTGTTTTATTTATGCCCTGAAGCTTCATGTTTAACTTATTTAAATGTTGGCATGTCTGTAAAAAACATCAACAGCCGCCACGCCACTCACCGTACCCTGCGTATCGCAGCCCGCGCACCGCACCCGAACATTCCGTAGCATAGGGATCACTCGCGTTCGCTCGTCATATAATACCTACTTCACACTTTTTTTCGTAGTGCATCATAATGAAATTTGTGATCAGTGACGTGCCCAAAATATAGTGTCGCGTGCCATTGGTTCGCCATCCCTGTACCTAGGGAAAACATCTGACCGTTCAGTGTGATTTTTTTTTTTTGAAAGAGCTGTTTTTCTTTCTCAGCGATTTTTCAATGGCAGGCAGTAAAGTTTTTTTACTTGTTAGAGAAATTCAGCAGCGGAAACTGTCGTATTTCTTCGGAGGTCTTACGGGGAGAAAGCTTTGAGCCTTGCAAAGGTATACGAGTGGTTTACTCGTGTTAAAAGTGGTCGAATGTCAATTAAAAGTAAAAATGAACATCGACCGGGACATCCTACGATTTCCAGAACGGCCGAATGGATTGAAAAAATTGTGATGCGATCTTGTCTAATCGTCGTGCGTAGAACAATCGGTGAGTTGGAGGAATTCACTGGAATATCTTGGAGATTGTGCGAAAGAATTTTAACTGGAAATTTGAAGATTAAATTCGCTTTACGACAGAGGTTCTTAGGGTTGTGCATGCACCCCACTACTAGTTTACGATACTCTGCTACTCTAAATATAGAGTTTGTACAAGGATGCCTTAACACACTATATATAGTGGCTTAAACACCCCCAAGGGGTTGCGCCGCTTCTTTGGAAGCTCTCTAGATCCTTTTCTGGGGTGGATCAGTCCCCATTTCCTCTCTCTCAAACTTTTTCGCTTATGCTTCTCCAAATATTTCTATCTCTTGTTTTCTCCTGCCATTTCTTTACTCCTGCGTTTTTTAAGTTCCTGTAGCCATTTGGATCTGGGTCTACCTCGTCTTCTTCTTCCTCCTGGCATCCACTGTAGTATTGATTTTATTGTATCTTTTTCATCTGCTCTCCATATATGCCCTAGCCATTTTATTCTCTGTTGCTTTATTTTCTTCACTATGTCTTCTCTTTCTAGTACTTGTTCGATTTCATGATTCATTCTTGGTCTATATTCGTTATCTGCGATTTTTACTGGTCCTAATATTTGTCTCATTATTTTCCTTTCTGCTATTCTTAAGTCTTCTTCATCTTTCTTTGTCATTGTCATAGTTTCGGCTGCGTACATTATTATTGGTCTTATTATCGGTTTGTATATTTTCATTTTCGTTTTAAATGTAATAAATTTACTCTTAAGAAGTTTTTTGTTAGCGTAATAGGCCCTGTTAACTGCTATTATCTTCTCTTTGATTTCTGCTTCTCTTCCTAGATTGCTGGACAACATGATACCTAGGTATTTAATTCTTTCGACTTCTTCAAATTAGCGTTCTCCTATTTTGATCTTCTTGTTCTGACTTTTTCCTGAGTCTCATTAGCTTGGTTTTTTCTTCGTTCACTTTTAGTCCTATCTTGTCTCCTTCTGATACTATCTCATTTAACATTTCCGTCATTATTCTTCTATTCTTTGTCACGAGGACTATGTCGTCGGCGTATGCTATTATTTGGCCTCCTCTTGTTCTTAAAGTTCCTTTGTTTATTTTCCTCATTACGTATTCTAGTGCTAGATTGAATAAGGTTGCCGATAGTGAGTCCCCTTGACGTACGCCTTTGTTTATTTGAAATTCTACCGTTTCTCCTTTTTGTGTTTTTATACTGACTGTTGTTTTTTTTATTGTAATCAACATCAGTCTTCTCAGTTTTGCTTCTATTCCTAGTTCTTTTAAGGCTAATAAGAGTTTTCCTCTTTTAACACACTTGGTGGATTAAAATTAAACTTTGCAGATACTAATGAAAGTTTACGTAACCTTACAAAAATAATAGTGTCGTCTTTGCTACGTTAGGTTACGAACTTTTAAATTTACCTTCGTATGTCACTCTTTACAAATTTTAGTTTAATATTCTTTTTACATCTTTTATTAAAACAAAAAATCTCTTGTATCCAAAATTACTCGGCTACGATGTAGCTTACATTTAAAGAACACAAAACAAGTCTATCTGTTTCCAATAAACTTTTACAATCTCATACAGTTACTTCGTCAATAAAGTCGATCTCTAACATCTCTCGTGTGTTGGTGGGTGTGAAATATAAATGAAATAGTAGCGGTAAAGCGTGCAATGTGCAATGTAGAAAACAATTTGGCTGCAATTTCCGTGGATGTGGGCCATTAGACTCATTCGCACTCACAGATCGTGGCGGCGTTCCGTTCTTATTGATTGGTGCATGGCTGCATGGAACACTGGAGACCAACGTTCCATGCATGTAAATCCATATGTGTCACAGCCAACTGTTCGAAGATGGTGACGGTACAGTATGGGACAAAATGATACGGGATGAGATGAAATCGTGCGATATAGTTGGAGCCACAAAAGATGACTATTTTATCGAAGAGAAAATACACAACATTTTATACTTTATATTGCAATAACTTCGTATTAAAAAGAGAAGGACTATTTGAAGTATGTCTATTTAATTTATATTGCGTGATAGTGACAGGTATAGAAGGTGTGTTCGGTAAATCAAACGGAGTTGGAGTATTTACGAACCGGTATTAGAGTGAAATGGGATTAGGACTAGGGTTGGAGTGTATCGAGGAAACAAGGTACATTCCATTATTATTAATTAACCGAACAAGTGTAGTTAAAATTTAAATGCACAAATATAATAACCTCCTTTTTACCTCCCGCTACCCTTGGTGAGGGAGGTATAGGGATCGTGCTGAAAATCGCATATCGAGATTTTGGTAAATGACCACGTTATAAAGTCCCTGGAATCCAATTTCAACATATTCACGATGATGTGTGTGTGTATGTATGTGTATGTGTGTGTGTGTGTGTGTGTGTGTGTGTGTGTGCGTGTGTGTGTGTGTGCGTGTGTGTGTGTGTGTGACGATTTTTCGTCCACGATAACAACAAACATCCGAAAATTTCTATTTTCCGTATTTAAGCTTTCTACATTCATATAAAGAGTTGATTAGATTTTGGATAAAATTGGACAACTGGAAGTGATACTTTACTTAAAGCCCATAATAGTTTTTAATGACTATTTCACTCATAAATTAATAAACCAATCCAAATTCAGGTTTCTACTTAGCTACCAAGTTTCATTTCGACAAAACACCGTCACAAAAATTTTATCGCACCCTTTAAGCCAATAAGATGTCGTATTTTTACAAGTAAGTGAGTTTTGATAAGCGAAAATTTTTTGACGTTTTAAAAACATATTGTTTACATACCTGTCAAAGTGTGTATATTTTCAATGTTATCAGTTTTTATTAAAAACGAGTCGATTCGGACAGGAATCTATTTAAAACGTTGAAAAAGCAAACTTAAATATAACACCTCAAAATACAATAAAAATTAGAAGATTTTTGTCAAGAAAAAAAATTCATAAATGATTACCTGATTTTTATTTTTGAAATAGTCATCCGAATACCATTCGTGGTTAAATTTTATCCTGGAAAAATTTCCCGATTGCTATACTCGAGCCTGTTGCCAATTTATCTCGTGACATTGATTAAAAATCACTCGTTTGACAACTCGTGATTTTTTTGTCAATGTCACTCAATAAATTGCTAGGCAACCAGCTCTTGTAACAATCTGAAAACATTTCCGGCAAAAATTTACCACTTATGATATTATATATGAAAAAAATATATTAAAATAATAATCCAAAACTTTTCAATTTTAGTATTTAAGACTTTCATAACAAGGAGAATAACATATTAGATTTTGGTTAAAATTAATAAACCGAAAGTGATACTTTACTTGAAGCTCTGAACATATTTTCGTTAAAAATATATTATGATATATTCCAAAACTTGTCAAATTTGGTATTTAAGACTTTTATATGAAGGGGAGCAATATATTATATTTTGGCTAAAATTGATAAACCGGAAGTGTTACTTTATTTGAAGTTTTGAACATATTTTCGTGAGAAATATATTGATACATTCCAAAACTTTTCAAATTTGGTATTTAAGATTTCTATATTAATGAGAACGACCGTATTATATTTTTTTCTAAAATTTATAAACCGGAAGTAGTACTTTACAGAAAGCTATAATCAGATTTTCTTGAAAAAATATATTAAAACATGATCCAAAACTTATCAAATTTGGTATTTAAAACTCGATTTTAACTGTACTTCTATGATAAACCGGAAGTGGTACTTAATTTGGAGCTCTTAACAAATTTTCGAGGAAAAACATAATAGAATAAAATCCAATATTTCGTTTTACAGACTTTTCTATTTATTGTAACGAGAAATTAGATTTTGTTTACAAACGATCAATCGGAAGCTCATTGCTATTTTAAAAATGGAATTGACGGGAGGTTATGTGCTGGCCACATCAGATTTTTTTACAATCTGTTTCCGATATACTACTAAAAATCAATGAATCATCCAGCAGTTATTCAATTTGCAAAAGAATTATTCTGTAATGATTTTGAAGGATGATATTAGAAAATTCTTCACTTTCTTCAATACATTAGTATTTGTTATATTACACTAATCATCAGAATTATTAATTACACTTATAGAAAATAGGCGATCATATTCTCCTGAAAATGATAAAATTTGAGGTTACGTTAAACGTATTCACTTCATCTATGCATGCATTTCGAGGTTGGGTTTATAGAGGTAACACATTTCACACCACCCGAGTCCATCCTGCATTTACCGAACGCTCCATTTTAAAACGCGTATCAGTCCATATAATTACCGAACAATGCTGGGAGTGTGCAAAGTGAAAAGTGTGAATAGAACTCATTTACCCAACGCACCTACATTGTGTTCAAAAATAAACCTAACTCGGAGTAGGCTATGAACAAAGAAACGTATATCAATTTAAAAATATTTCATTAAATGTCAATTTTACACGGGTTTTGTCAAAAATATTATCTAAAGAAATTAAAGTTTTTCGTCTTGAATCTTATTGTAAGAAATGGAAATCAGCGATTAATAATGTATCCTTCTTTATTATCTTTCCTCCTTAAAATTAGATTTCCAGATTAATTTTGACAACTCGATTTCAGAATTGAATAATGATCAGACACACGTTTCTATGTACATTGCCTATTCCGAGTTTTTTTTTAACATACTGTACGTAATCTTCTTCATCCATTATGAAGTATCTTTTGAAGGACTGAGCAACCATATGTTGGAGCAAACTCATTTTGAAAGACCTAAACAACCAACTGCTGCTATTTTTTTATCATTCAACTATGACTGTACCTTTTTACCTCTCGCTAAGAGAGGTATTGTATTCATGCTAAAAATCGCATATCCAGATTTTAGTGAATAAGCACGTTTTAAGGTCCCTAGAATCCGATTATAACATTTTTACGATGATGTCCGCATGTGTGTGTGTGTGTGTGGATGTGTGTGTGTGTGGATGTTGGATTCACCATAACTCAAATACTATAAGACTTAAGACATTTTTAACTACGGATTCCTCAATCTAACAATAATGGGAAGAGTCGAGTCAGTTTTGGTAACAATTGGACAACCGGAAGTAGTAGTTACAAGAAAAAAATCATCTAAATATTATTTATCGAAAATTTATGTAAATACTTATATTAAAGAACGTTAAATTCTTTATTCGATAAATATAAATTCATTATTATATCTTCTATAGATTTAGAGAGAAAGAAATGCATATAAAATAATTTGATGTAAAAATTCTTAGATCAAACTACTTCAAGGCAAGAAATTCAAATGTTTGTAATTCACACATAAATGTCACTGTCAAAAATATTTGTATGCCACTGTCAAAAATATTTGTACATCATTATGAAGATTATGAAAATAAATAAAAAGTCAACAACGCAAAAGAATATAGGTACCTAAAAAAGAATATAAAAGGAATTTGCGAAAAAATGACGAATAAAAGAAAAAGAAAAGGAAAGTAGAAAAAAATTCAGGATATTGAATATAAAGAAAATGTATGTATTCTACATAATTTATATTAAAATAATTATTTTGTAGTGAGACATGAATATATGTATTTGTATTTAAAAATATTATACGTTTTATGCGTACAACCAGGTAAAATATCTGGCAAGAGGTTATGTGCTGGCCACATCAGATTTTTTATTTCAATTTCAAAACTAATAACTACAATTTCAGAAAGAGTAACTTCAATTTCAGAAAAAGTAAATTCAATTTCAGAAAAGGTAAAATGATAAATTGATATTCACCCCAATTCTATAACAAAGTTTGTAAAAGCGTATGGCACACTTGTCGATGAGCATCAAAGAGACTCGATGTGCTCATTGATGAAACAACAGTATGCACTTGTCATCGATGAAAAATACGGCGCCGCTATTTTCATTGAAGAGCATCGATGAAACGAACGTATCTTATTTCAGACGTATCTGTTGAGTATCATTGTACGTCAGCGTGCGTTATCAAACGTAAAAATAGAAAATAAAGTGCCACGTGTCAACTAAAAAACAGTGTTTTCAAAACATAACCTGCAAACAGCATCAATACACTAGGGAAATATCAATTTAAAAACCGACAGCATAGGAACATTTCACTGTTGTTATCACCAATTTAATTTTTTACGTCACAGAAAAAATCACTGTATTGTCGTCGATGAAAATGAAAACCATCGATGTCGGGTGCGTACTGTTGTTTCATAGATGAGCTCGTCGATGCTCTTTGATGCTCATCGACAAGTGTGCCATAGGCATTAGCAACATTGCTATAGCAAATAATCGGTAATAATGGACCTTTTCAATTTAAAGAGATAGAAGATATGCGCAATGGGGATCTGCGCATAGTAAGAACAACTGAGATCTATGGCGTTTGTTTCTAAAAAAATTTAGACGTAAAATGTGAGAATATCTCAGATAACTTACAAAAGCTTTTATTGAAGTTAAAATGTCTAACGATGCAAATTTTCACTGAGAATACAGGTATTTTAATGACTGCAATATTTTTGACGTTCCGTTTGACAGCCCAACTGGCAGTTGTTCGCGCCATTTTCTTACTATTTGCAGCGATAAAAAAAGATAGCCGTTAAATTGAAAAGGTCCATTGCAAGCATTGAAGAAAATATGAAAATGACAGGCTTTGTTTCTATTGGCTTTTTTTTAAACAATATTGCTAATACCTAGCAACTTTCTTACAGAATAGGAGTGATTATTTTTTTGATATTTAATTTGTTTGTTGAATTTACATTTCTAAAATGTTTTCTTTAATAAGAGCTGTACGAAGCTATACTATGTTTCATTGAAGCCATTCTGTTTTGCAAAGAATAGGGCATAGTTTTGAACTCTCTGATTGGCTGAAATTGGATATTAGAGACAAGTTTACCCAATGTAATTTCGGCTACTTAAAACTGGTTCTAATTCGAGCGCTATCTGCTGAATGGCCTAAATGGAATAGAAATAGAGTATAAATAATCATTTTAACATCCACGGCCAAAACGAAAAACATTATCCAAGATTTTACGGTAGCTAATGAAATGAACAATGAACATGACTAGCGCGCAAACACCTTCTTCAGATCATGACTTCTTTATAGTGTTAACTATGGTACTGAAATAAAAACATCACATTGTGACATTTTTGACATTCATGGGGTCTCGTGGCTGTGTGCTTGAGTGCCTGGTCGAGAATCTAGGGAACCGGGTTCGATCCCGACCGACGCCAAATATTTCCAATTTTAAATGGCACAAAATTGACCCCTGTGGGCACTCTCCTCGCCAGCAATGAGTGCCCGTGAGGTGACGCCCGGTAAACGCCCGCACGGTACAAATATGTCATCATCATTACCGATATCTGCATACAAAGCGGATTGGCACACCCAGCAATGGGTAATATGCCGTGATGATATATTTATTTATTTATTTTGTGACATTTTTACTGGCGAAAAAACTTTGTTTAAATCATCAGTATTCACATGAATGAAAGTAAGAAATTAATAAGGATGTGATTTTATTTCAATACCATTTCTTCTAAAATTAATAGGCCACATTTGCGCAAGGAAATCTGTTTTCCCATGTTTAACGCCCATGGCCCGGTTTTCGTGTTATACCTGGTATGTAACATAAGTCAAAAGTTGTGCGGTTTACAGAGGGTATTAATTTCATTCCATGTTGCCTACTTTGATGTGACTTTGATGCATTGAGTTTCACTTCCCATTCCCATTTTGTTTTTTGGGTTCAAATGCTTTTTGTTTCATTAAATTTTGACAGATGTCACAATTTTGACATTCTTTTTACATCTTAATCATTACAATAAATGGGTTAAAGGTAAAATCATTGGATAAAACAACTGTCTTAAAATGGTTTTCACGTAAATCTAACTAATATTTCTAATGGATAAACGACCAAGCAAAATCCCCAGAAGAATCCCCAAGAAAAGTGAAGAACAAATTGATAACGCAGAAGAAAAATCTAAAGAAGATAACAGTAATGATCAATCGACTACTTTAGGAGAATGTTCAAAAAGATGTGAAAAGGAAGAATGTTCAAATCAGAATTCGGAACATACAGAGAACGCAGTTTTCCTCATTGAAGAAATAATAGAAAATATTGATACCAGTGGAATTAATTGTGGATTAGGAAGAATTAGTGAAGAAACTTTGTATAGTTCTGTTGAATCATATTCAGATATAATTTTTATCCCAGATCCTAACATAACAACACATGTTGCAAATAATGTAACAGATATTTCTGATGAATCTGTAAGTGTATATTTCGATGCAGTATCCCAATTTCCAGAAAAGAATCCACCAGATTCTGGTGGAGATAAATAAAAATGTTTTCTAATTGGATAGATGATTTTTGTTTATATTTAGTATATGTGTACATATTGTAAGTTATATTTTAATAAACATTTAAGCAATCAGTGTTAGAGCTTGTTTATTTGGAACCGCAATTACCAAGCGAAGCTAATGGAATTTTTCGGCCGTTCTACAGACAATCGAGTCCACGCCTGTTAGTTTTATGCGTCGTGGACTTATCGAAAATGTATATGTTGCACTCTAAAAGCCCAAACCCATAAAATTTTGGCCGGTTTACCTTTTCAACAAGCAAATTATAAAACTTACGCAAATGGTGAGAAATTTATACAAATTTCTTCCGACTATACTTCATTTCACTTAAAAAAATAGTAGATGGCGCTTGAGAGCCGACCGTTTTTACATGCATTAAATAAATAATTTAAATTTGTAAAACCAAGCTTTGTAAATAATAAATATTTTTATCTGTAAAAATTAACAAGATCTGAATATTAAAAATCTGATGTGGCCAACACCAAACCTCCCGCTATTTAATTTTTATTAATTTAAATATATATACTTCCATATTTATTTATTGCGGAAACTGTATTCAGATCCATTCCATATATATATATATATATATATATATATATATATATATATATATATATATATTATTCTTTTTAAAACGTTACTATTATTAATTTGAAATGATTAATTCTTTGACAGTGACACTTGTCTGTCAGTTACATACATTTGAGATATGAACTGTGGAACCAAGGAGTTTTGCTTGTTTAAAGTGTATGCTCCGGGATTAAAATTATAGATAATTGTATAAATGTATCCATAAAATATATATAAAAGTATTCATGCAAATCTGTAGAAAATTTAATAATCTTTAATATTTATAATAACACAAATATTGAAAAAATAACATTTGAAGATATTTTTCGAAGAAAATCTATTTTGAGCTTCAAGTAAAGTGCCATTTCCGGCTATCTGATATACACCAAAATCTAATGGTCTCTTCCCATATTAGAATAAGGTAGAAATACAAGCTTTCAAAATTTTCTGAATGATAGTATTTGAGTTAGAGTGGAGGATCCACACACACAGACATCATCGTGAAAATGTTAAAATTGGATTCTAGGGACCTTAAAACGTGGACATTTACTAAATCTTGATATGCGGTTTTTAGCACGATCCCTATACCTCCCTTACCAAGGGTAGCGGGAGGTAAAAAGTACAACAAAACATTATTAAACATCACTTAATTTTGCAGATTTTATTTGATAATTAACAACTGACAGGTGAATTTTTTTTCGATTTTGTGAACTAGGTTTACATTATGACCAATAAATGGCATATTTTATATCCCTATCTAAACCAATGCTATTTTTTTATGTGAAACGAAGTATAACATAAAATATAGATTTTAAACTTACAAAAACTGAATATGTTATTTAAGTATTCCGCCATTTAATATTGGATAATGCATATGCCTTGCAAGGTGGGTTTTACTATACGCACAGGTTTTTACAAAGGACGAATACGTTAACAGACCTTGTGAAACATTATTTCATACTAGTATTTTCTATTAAGGTAATTTTAAAATTTGATTTTTTTAAAAAATGCGACTTGTCAAAAACATGACGTCGTGTCTTTTTTGTCAGTTATGTTGGTAGCGCTTCCCGCTAAACAAATAGAATTTTGACAGTTATGTATTGTGTGTTGTGAATTTTGTCTGATTGTGATCATCTAAATGACGTGTTTTCAGTGCTTTTATAGACTCATACGAACACCGAGAAAACATAGGGGAGACCGGTGTCAATTCTAACAGGTGTCAAATGTAACAAGGGTAGGTAACAGGGCCATCTTTACGAAGTAGATTAAAATGCGCTTGCAGAGTGATGCAGAAAGAGGTTTAGCTCTTTGGTATTTAGTGCAAGTACATACGCGCCCATACGGCGTCTGTTTCTGTAAATCAATAAAAAAGTAAATACAGGTAATGACACACATTATTTCTAAAACCCTATAAGTGCTCTGCTCGGCAATATTTTACGTCAAGGATCAGTTTGTAAGTGATATCTACTTTTATTTTTCGTTAATAACATTTCGAATTATTACCTAATAAATACAAAAATGCAAATAATATCTTTATAAGTTAAGCGGTGTTAATTGTAACACATGACACGGTGTCGATTGTAACGTTAAATAATTAAGTACAGTTTTGATCATGATAAAAATTACAAGGAAAAACCAGTGCTATCGAAAACATAAAAGAAGAAGAGCATAGAAAAGAAAATCAGTCCCGAAAGTAACAGTTGCAGGTTACTCTTTAGATGACTCCGATGAGGAAACTCTCTGGTATGTATTGGCCCATATTCTTTGAGCACAGGATACTATGGTTGCAGTGTCGAAAATGTAAAAACTGGATATGGGGCACGTTTAAATTGTACGAAGAAAGACCTATTTTATATTTACATAAACTGCAATTCCGTTGACGACTAAAGGCATTAGTTAAAATGGTCCATATCACCAGCAGAATATATATTTTGTTTGCTTTTAGTTGAGTCATTTTAATTTTGTATTTTCTGAGGTACCTAATGAATAAATGTTTTTTTTTTCAATATTTTTTTCTTTTATCTGTTATTTTATCTTATTATATCACTGTTAATATTTGTTACAATTAATAGTGGCCCTGTTATTATTGACACCAGTTAGTTGGCAATTGTAATATTTGTAGTGCCTGACTGAAAATCCTTATACTTTTATATTTGTCACATTTTCAAAAGTTTAAAATTCAAAATATTATTCACTAAGGTGGGTAAGTTCTCACATAGGTAATTTGAAAATTTCGAAACGTAACGTTAACTCGTGAAAAATAAAAATTTAAATTTTGTAATAATTGACACCGGTCTCCCCTACTTTATAAAAATGTGAAACCGGCTCGTTAAAATTTTCGTTAATATCTATAATTCCATCTTGCAATTCAGTGATTGTTAAAATATAATAAGCAGGTATATCTTTACAATTTGATTAAAGTCGAAGATCAATGTTCTTTTCTGAGTAGGCCATGGCATCAAGGCCAAGGAACAAAAGCCTGCGATGCCAAGCCAAGATATAATAAGTTTACTCCGACTCACTGAGCGCTATAATTGAGCCGTCCTGGTCCTGCAGAGGGAACAGAACAGAACTTCTCAAGCGATTAACCGATTGTGTTATTGAAAGATTGAAAGAAGAAACTTCTCAGATATAGAAGTTACATACAGAACCAACAGAGGGGAGTGGTTTAAAAAAAATCTATACTGGCAGGCACTACACGTACGAGGATACCTATTATTCGAGTATTTATTATTAAAGAATGCTAAATTGGCGTTTAATTGCAATTTAATGTTACATGAAGTTGAAATGAAATGGACTGCGTACGTGCGATAACACTATATTGACTTTGGGATGTAGTATAAAATAATTTAAAATTAATTCTGAAATAGAACGTATTTTTCAAATTATTTTGATGATTCGCATTTAATTTTACGTGGTTCTATCAAAAAGTAACAAAAGTCTTTGAATTTCCAATTGGCGATGTGCACATTATGAGCGTCAGCGCCTCTAACGGCTACATTGGCATTTTTGGTTACCGAATCAACTTTGACATTTCGAGAAAGTGATACAATTTACAATTTTATTTTGAGTTGTTGCTATTGTGTATGAATATTATACATCATAGTATATTGAAATGAATAAAGAAAATATTTAAAATGCTATATATGTGATGTTGCAATCAAAAAAATCAAAATACTAGCAAAGGTACTGTGGCAGAAAATATATTTTTTCTTATAATATGTGTGTTTTTTGTAAACCATTTTATCATATTTAAATTTATATTATAATTTATAATATTAGTTAAATGTTACAAGATGCACAATACATGGAAATTGAGATTAAAAAGTTGGAAAACTTGAATGATTGGAATTGGAAAGAAGAAAATTTCTACATATCACGATATCAGGTGTATGATGTTAGCATCTTTCTTTTATATTCGCAATAAATGAAGATTCTTCATTGAAAATATACCAGGCTCTAAGTGGAATCAGTTGCACAAGCTCGGAAAAGAAAATACACGAAAAATATGAACCATGTGAATATCTACCTTTAATATTAACATTACATGTACAAAATCTATAATAAATAGACGAATTATTTCAAAAATAGACTTTTATTTCATACAACTGCAAGTATTATACAATTTTAACACAATTTTCTGCTTCTTGTATTATATCTTGTTCAAATATTAACACATTTTTATATAATTCATTATTGCAATCAGACGACCATTGTTGGAATTTTATTCATACGATAAGTATCTTTTACAATGAGAAAATATGTATACCTAAAAGAATTTTTCATATTAGTAGAAGATATCTGATGAAAAGTTATTTTCTTATACATCTGTTCCTCATATAATCTTCTAGGAAATTTATAAAATTTGATACTTCAATCGGTAATTTTGTAAGAATTATTACATCCCTCACTGCATCTCATAATATTTGACGTCCTATCATTCGCATTCATTGCAAATATTATATAAAAATAAAAATTATTCTGACTTATCTGACATAAAACATAACCTTGCTATGTTTTAATGAGTAACCACTTTTGTCATTTTTGTCCGCTGTCGGCGCTGACTACTTTTGTGCACACCGCTTTATAGGCTACTTGCGTGGTACTGAAAATTTGATATCTATCACCAAATACCTAAAGTAAAGTTGAAAACGTATGTAAAAATATTAATTTTATTTTAAAAAAATATGTTTTTTTAATAAATTAAGAAAGAAGATTTTCTTTGACGTCATTATTTTGAACAGGAGAAAGGGAAGCATATTTGAGAATGTAACCTGTAGATGGCGAACGGGTGCGACTTATAATTTGATTTTGACATTAGTTCATTTTTTTGTTACTGTCTCTCTTCAATATTATTTACAATTTGCGTGATTTCTGTTACTTTTATTATGTATTTCGATTTGTTAACCGGGATTTGAAGGATTTTAACTTAGCTTATACTCGTACAAGATTAAAATGACAAGCAAAAGTATTAACCTCCAAACTATTAATCAAATGTCAAACAGATGATCTGTCATGTTTAAATTACCCGCACATGCCGTTGCTATTGGACGTACCGATGTTATTGCTTTACGGCCATTCATTGGTTCGGCATATTAAATAAAAAAATCTCATGTCGACACCACACGACATCCTTGTACACAAGACCAATATGAAGTATAGACTCAAGTATAAAATTGCACGTATTTGACGTAATTTGACATTAGCATCTATTTTTTATTTTTTTGTTATTTTTTGTCCTAATCCATAGCAAGCTTCATTACAAAAACCAAAAATTATGTAAGTTTTAAATATACACATCTCGCTTATACAAAGGGCTAATTTAATAATACTTCATGTGCTAGACACAGAATTTAATTCTTTAAAATTTTTATTTAAAGCATTTATTTCTAAAATCAGAATGAAACCATTTTATTGAAGAAAAACTGTTAACAACTTCAGGTAATATGTCACTTCCGGTTAGCCTGTTTTAAACAAAATCCACTATGTTATTCCAATTGACATAAAAGTCTTATATACCAAATTTGAAAAATGTTAGATTATATTTTAAGATAGTTTTTCTTTAAAATCTATTATTGGCTTTAAATAAAGTACCATTTCTAGAAATTATGTAATGACCAAAAAGGGAGGTGCACAACTAGATGTTATAGCAGTCCTAAATACAAAATTTCAACTGTCTACGGCTTACCGTTTTTGAGTTATGCGAGATACATACGCACGTACGTTCGTACGTGCGTACGTACGTACGTACAGACGTCACGACGAAATTAGTCAAAATGGATTCAGGGATGGTCAAAATGGATATTTCCGTTGAAATCTCAAAACCGAAATTTTTCGCGATTACAATACTTCCTTTACTTCGTACAAGGAAGTAAAAATGGCACGTAGCCCATATTACTCCTCTATCTCAAGTAAATAAGTTATGAGAAAAAAATCAACAGGCATCATCAAAATAAGAAAATTTTATTCATAATTAAATATTAATGGTTAATATTACATGGTCCATGGTCCTCATTAGAACGTAATTTGCACAAGACTTGTATTAATATTCCTTTAGACGATGTTCAGGTCCACAATTTTTGTTCGTTTTGGGCCTCCAGACCGTTTTCTTAAACCTTTCGACACAATAACGACCAAAATTCTTCTATTGGTCCAGCTTGAGGGACATTTGGGGGTTATTTTCTCTTGGTACATAATTGATGTTATTCTGCTTCAACCATTCCCGAGTCCTCCTGGCAAAATAGCACGAAGCGAGATCTGACCAAAATATTATTTCGTCGTTTTAATGATGGATATTAATAAAATTTAGCATATTTGGCAAACTTCTTTAGGTATAAAACTCAGCATTCAAATCTTTTCCCCGAACTCGGCCAACATAGGATGTTGAAATCCCAGCCTCAGAAATTGCGCACGAAACTAAAACTTTGTCAGTAAATTTCACTTCTGCTTTAAATTTAACTTCGTTTGGACGATTTTCAATATTAGAGGTGTAAAATCCATCGTTGTCTTTCATTTCAGAATATAAGAGCGTAAAATATTTCTCGTCATCCATTACAATGACACGGTTTCTCACAAAATGCCATCGTCTCAAGCTCTGCAACATGATGGTATTCTTTTCGGTAAATTACACCACTTCTGGACAAAATTTCCTGGGCGGTCTTGTATGACACTGCAAAACGGCGACACAGCTTTCGACTAGAGACACCAATTCTGTCTTGAGCGGATTCTACCAGTCTATTAATCCTGTTTTTCATACAGAAAGTTCCTTGCAAAAAATTATATTTCTTGTACATTACCTTCCGGCTGTTGTATATATTTTATACAAATTCCATATAGAAAATTTCTAGCAACAGATCCTATATTTCCAGTAAAATTATAAGACAAACAGACATATGTCAAGTGTCAAGTGCACTTGACAATGACATCTTTCAATTAGAATTTTCTTAATATAGTAGCTGTTTCCATAGCTGTCTACTTTATGAAATTTAATTTATATATAATTTTTACCTCCCGTCATACCGTAGGTAAGGGAGGTAATGTAATCATGCCAAAAATTCGATGGTGAGTTTTCAGTAAATAAGCACGAATTAAGGCCCCCACAACACGTTTTTACTTTTTTTACGACGGTATCTGTGTGTGTGGAAGTGTATGTGTGGATGTGTATGTGTGGATGTGTATGTGTGGATGTGTATGTGTGGATGTGTATGTGTATGTGTGTGTGTGTGTGTGTGTGTGTGTGTGTGTGTGTGTGTGTGTGTGTGTGTGTGTGTGTGTGTGTGTGACGGATTTTTCGTCCGCGATAACTCTTATAACAATCTTCCAAATATATCTATTTTCCGTATTTAAGCTTCCTGTATTCATATAAAGAGTTGATTAGATTTCGGGTAAAATTGGATAAATGGAAGTGATACTTTACTTGAAGCTCATAACGATTTTTAATGAAAAACTATATTAAAATATAATCCAAAACTTTTCAATTTTAGTATTTAAGACTTTCATATCATGGAAAATAACATATTAGATTTTGGCTAAAATTAATCAACCAGAACTGATACTTTACTTGAAACTCTGAACAGATTCTCGTGAAAAATATATTATGATATACTCCAAAACTTGTCAAATTTAGTATTTACGACTTTTATATAAAGGGGAACAACATATTAGATTTTGGATACAATTGATAAACCGGAAGTGATACTTTATTTGGAGCTCTGAACAGATTTTTGTGAAAAATTTATTATGATATATTCCAAAACTAGTCAAATTTAGTATTTAAGACTTTTATATTAATAAGAACGACATATTAAGTATAAGATCCAGTCAAATCGTATAGAGAATAAAATATTCTTAATTATTTTTTTCAAGAAAAACTGTAACCAATTATAACCAAAATCTAATCAGCTCTTCATATGGATGTAAGGAAGCAGAATACAAAAGAATTATAATTTTTGGAATTATAGTATACATACACACACGCACACACACACGCACACGCACACACACACGCACACACACACACAAACACACACACATGCACACACCCACACACACACACACACACACACACACACACACACACACACACACACACACACACACAAACATACAGACATCATCGTAAAAACAGTAAAATCGTATTCTAGGGACCTTAAAACGTGCTTATTCGTCAAAAACTCACCACCGAATTTTTTAACCAAAGACAATACTTTTTTTACCTAAAGGTGACGGAAGGTAAAAATCAAAAAATCGTGGAAAACCCTATTGTAATTTAGTTGAAGATCTTCCTTGTTCAGTTCTGAAGAACCACATGAAATAATTGTTGATTCTGCCGGTGTAATAGTTTTAAACTTGTTACATCCGAAATCCTGAGAATTGTTTGATAAAACATTAAATTTCATTACTTGTCAAAATAATAAAATTTCCCATAGGAAACAAATGTCCAAATTTCGTCTCTAGAGGCAAAATGGTATAATTCTTTCAATTTTAATACCATAGAAATTGACTTTTAATTTCAGTCATGAAAAAATAATATTTCATTAAAATATTACGGACATTCCTTTATGCTATGAACACGCAACCTACATATTTGTTTATAGAAAACATAAAAAGTCAGAAAATAATAACAATTTATGTTGCTCCAGAAAGAAATTCGGAAAACGTCTTTATATTTAAAAGATTCGTACACCAAATGATTATTTATTGTATCAATATCCTTCAGGACAATCAATTTTCCTCAATTGTAAACAAACCAACTTTTACAGAGCAAAACTTTAAACCAAAATAAATTCTCGCAGAAAAACAGGTCTCGTTGATTAGGAAATAAAACGAAGCAGGAGAAAAACACGGCTGATTCCCTCAATTCTAGGGCGTAAATTGAATTCGGCGTTGGAGAAAGAAGCGTGAAACTCGATACTCACAAGTGGAAATATTTATTTTCCTTCATGTTGGTGTGTATCTGTGTCGCCGATGTCACCTGCGAAAGTCTTTACAAGTTAAAAGCCTACTCATAGTGCTTATTGTTTCCCAAATAAACACACTGTCCATTATAACGCACAGGAAATATTTTTTCTGTTGATGGAAGTGCTGAAATATATTTGATGGATGGGTATAAATGAAATATAAACAAACTAATATTATTTATAAACAATGTATTTTTTTGTTTCTTAGGGCCGGTATTTTCACTTGCGAATATAGGTTTAGATAAATTTATCCTTCGGATAAATATTTTTGTTGTCTTTTCACTTGCAAATAAATTTATTCGAAAAAATCTGATGTGGCCAGCACATTACCTTCCGTCAATTATATGAGGCATTTACGAAAATTCTACCTGTGATCTGTTACCGGTAAACAGCTGTTTATCAGGTTATAGCTACCGGAATCGAAATTTTAAGAACGCAACTGGTAAACAGGGTAGATCCATAACCTACAAAAAAATTTGATACAGGTTAGAAATTTGATGTAGTTAAACTGAGCAGAGTCATACTTTGAACACATTTCCACTTTTAACGCATGCGCTTCGCTTTGCATCACTACCTTTTTACCACTCGTTATTTCGAACACAGTCGGTAGATGTGGTATCTACCGGTAGAATTTTCATAAATGCCTATGTATTTTCTATAAAATCTATACAGAAAGTTCCTTGCGAAAGATTCTAAATTTCTTGTATGTACATTACCTTTCGACGTTTCGACAGTTGCATGTATTTTATACAAATTCCATACAGAAAGTTTGGAGCAAAAACATCCTATTTCGAGTAAAATTATAATATAACACAAGTATACTACGAATATGTCAATTGACACTGACATCTTTCAATCAGAATTTTCTGAATATAATAGCTGTTTCTAGCATAGCTAGCTAATTTATGAAATTTAATTTCTTTATAATTTTATAACTCTATATCCATTTAATATGAAGTATAAAATGCAGTCAAATCGTATAGAGAATACAATGTTCTTTAATATTTATAATAACATTAAATGTGAAAAAATGATATTTAACATCGTTTTTTCAAGAAATACTGTTAAAATCTTCAAATGAGGGTACTTCCGGTTGACCAATTATAACCAAAATCTAATCAGCTCTTCATATGGATGCAAGGAAGAGGAATACGAAAGAATTATAATTTTTGGAATTGTAGTATTAGAGTTATCGTAGACGAAACTTTTGTTACACACACACACGCACGCACGCACGCACGCGCACACACACACACACACACACACACACACACACACACACACACACACACATACATACATACATACATACAGACATCATCGTAAAAATAGTAAAATCGTATTCTAGGGACCTTAAAACGTGCTTATTTATTAAAAACTCACCACCGAAATTTTTGACCAAAGACAATACCTTCCTTACCTAAAGGTGACGGAAGGTAAAAACAACATGTTATTCGCGGAATAAATTATTCGGTACTTGGGTAGCGAATAACCGTTTATTCGTAAGTTCATTACATTTCCACATAGTGCACATTATTTGTAACAAAATGGATATATTAAATATTTTTGATGATTATAATGATACTTTGAACTATGAAGTAATAAATAACGAGAAATCGATCACACACCATCAGACAGCGACATAACCACATACATGAAGGAATTTTTTGACAGATTCTTATCATTGAAACAAAGTGCTTTTAATTTATTATTACATATTGGAGATCGTATTTGATGTCAAACAGTGTATATAGGTAAATCATTATAAAGATCCTGATATTTGACGCTGGCACGCTAGCCAAATGTTTTCGAATTTTGGATACTTTTGTTGAATACAATGACAAAAATTTACTTCGAACTAAAAGGAATATACAAACATCTGGTGTGGCCAACACAATACCTCCCGCCTTTTACAGCCCGCGTAACAAAAAAGATTAAGCTAATCCTTATTTTTAGATTAGCGAATTTTACTCTAATTTTGATAAATTGGCAAAAGGACTCCAGGTAGTTCTGCATTGTATAAATGAAGGTTAAAGAAAGAGATGCAGAATGTCAAAATTTTTTTTTTTAATTATGTGGCGATCGATTTCGGCTTTAATTGCCATCATCAGGCCGACGCTAAAAATATACATAAATACAAAGTTAACAATAAAATGAATATATATATATATATATATATATATATATATATATATATATATATATATATATATATATATAAATTTATTTGATTTATTTATGATTTTAGGTTAAGTGCACATACTGTATGAGAAAAACAAGGAAACAGATACTTACAGTCAAATATGTGTAAAATATATCTTGGAATTGAATCCATTGTTGAAAAATAAAGGGATTAAATTGTATTAGAATATAAAAAATAGTTGAAATTTTTTATATATATAAGGAATCTATCCAGGAAGGACAGATGATGAAGACTGAATTATTTTAGTTTAATATTTAGGGAATAAATTATGAAGTAGGTGTCGTTAGTGTTAATCTTAATGTTTATTGGATTCGAAAAAAGGTGGTAAATATTTAAATAAGTGTGGTTCAGGAAAAACTGTATTTTCATTTAGTAATATGTTGTCTTTTGACATTGCATGTGTAATTATCTCGTACTTTTCTAAGAGAACTAATTTCTCATACAGCATGTGCACTTAACCTAAAATCATAAATAAATCAAATAAATTTATATATATATATATATATATATATATATATATATATATATATATATATATATATATATATATATTCATTTTATTGTTAACTTTGTATTTATGTATATTTTTAGCGTCGGCCTGATGATGGCAATTAAAGCCGAAATCGATCGCCACATAATTAAAAAATTTTGACATTCTGCATCTCTTTCTTTAACCTTCATTTCTAATTTTGATAGTTTATTTCTTAAAATATAGTCTAATCTAATCCAAGTAACTACCTTTTTCTTAGATCCCTCAACAGGATTAAGTCCCAATTACACAGTAGGTAAAATGTGGGAAAAGTCTCAGACAACTTTAAAAAACTTATCGAAAGAAGTTAGCAAAGCTTTTATTGAAGTTAAAATGTCTAACGATGCAAATTTTCACCGAGAATACAGGTATTTTAATGACTGCAATATTTTTGACGTTTTGTTTGACAACCCAACTGGCAGTTGTTGGCGCCATTTTACTTACTATTTGTAGCGATAGAAAGAGATAGCCGTTAAATTGAAAATGTCTATTGTTTTTAGCTCAATACATTTAATAATTGTTGATCATTTGCTGTTTGTAACTAATGAACATTCTTAGTTACATATCTTTGGAAAGCTGAATAAAGCCTCCTTTCAATAGTGCAACTTTCCACTATGGCATCCGTCCATATAAAAATTGTACTTGGACTTCATATGTCGAAATCTAATAGTGAAAAATATGAGCATCGCCATGCAAAAGGACATGAAAAAGAATGAAAACGTGCCCTAAAGAGTGCAAACCAAATTTCCTTATTATTTTTTTGACTTCGGTAAAAATAAAAGTCTTAATCCGTCCCTGCGTGTTCTTCAACTAATTATAAACATGCCTCTTCCACTTATGATATAGCAGCATCAGAAAAAAGATTTACAAAATTTAATTCATTTCATGTACATGTATATTTTCTTTGTGTACGTGTACGAGATAACATGAAACGAAAACTTTCACGAAATGAAATTAATTTCCTCGGGTAATATTTGCTCGTTGTTATCTTTAATTTTTATTAAATTACGTATAGGTAACAAGTTTAATAACAAGCTGCTTAGAATTCCTTTGGCAGACAGGGAGTTTAAACGAAAATGTAGCAATTCTATTTTACGTTTTTCTTTATGAACTCTGTTAACAATAATTATAAACTTGTATTTTTTGTCTCAAACAATAAAGTAATGACTTGACGATGTACGACGCTGGATTGAAAAATTCGCGGCTTAACTAAGAAGGATATACTTTTTACCTCCCGCTACCCTTGGTAAGGGAGGAATAGGGATCGTGCTAAAAATCGCATATCGAGATTTTGGTAAATGACCACGTTTTAAGGTCCTTAGAATCCAATTTTAACATTTTCACGATGATGTCTATATGTATGTGTGTATGTGTGTGTTGATCCTCCACTCTAAGGCTTGATTTACATTAGCGGTACATTGACGGTACAATAACGGTACGATACTTCTTGGTCCAATGTATTTTAATGGATCCATTTACATCTACGTTCTAAGTAAGATGACGGTAGGATGACGGCCGAATGATATTTATTGATTTACATTAGCGATACGACAAGGGTATAGTATAGTTTTGTTTCTATTGAAAAAATATTGTATATCATAGTAACAGCGTAGTATTTCCATGCAAGGGGGAGTTGAAGGTTGCGTTTGAAGAGTACGTGCACTTCAAATTGACGTTCATACCAAAATCAGCCGAGTGAAAGTAAACATATGCTATAAAGGGATTGACATTTGACATGTTTTTGACTTTTTCATATTTGTCTTTTAGTTAAACCAAAATGTAATCAAAATGAGCTAGAAATGAGAAATGATTATAGATACACATTTATTGAACAAAAGTTCTCTGCTTATAACAAAAACGTGAAATATGTACTCTGTAGATTCTTACAAAAAGTACATAAAAAATAGTATCGTTTTGTAAATTTTTCTGGATTTTCTTCATTTTCTTCTTCTTCTTTGACAAGAGTAATTGACGTTCATACCAAAATCAGCCGAGTGAAAGTAAACATATGCTATAAAGGGATTGACATTTGACATGTTTTTGACTTTTTCATATTTGTCTTTTAGTTAAACCAAAATGTAATCAAAATGAGCTAGAAATGAGAAATGATTATAGATACACATTTATTGAACAAAAGTTCTCTGCTTATAACAAAAACGTGAAATATGTACTCTGTAGATTCTTACAAAAAGTACATAAAAAATAGTATCGTTTTGTAAATTTTTCTGGATTTTCTTCATTTTCTTCTTCTTCTTTGACAAGAGTAAGATAGTTATAGCCAAGTCGGTATTTGAGAAATTTTTAAACATTGCACGATATTTTCTACTAGTGATAGAAATGTGACATATGCACTACAAACTGTCATAAAATATAAAAGACAAAACTATATTGTCATTGTATTTTATTATGTTCGTACCGTCGTGGTACCGTCTAATATAAATGCCTCGTGTAATTGACATATCGCCATTGTACCGTCATCGTACCGTCATTGTACCGCTAATGTAAATCAAGCCTAACTCAAATACTATAATTCAGAAAATTTTGAAACCTTGTATTTCGAACTTTTTCTGTAATAGAAAGAGCCCAATAGATTTTGATGTAAATCGGAAATGGCACTTTACTAGAAGCTCAATGTAGTTATTCTTCGAAAAATACCTTTAAATGTTATTTTTTATTAAAATTAAAAATTATTAAATTTTCTATAGATTTGCATCAATACTTTTTCTATATATTTTATGGATAAATTTATAAAATTATTTATAATTTAAACCCCAGAGCCTACGCTTACAAACAAAACGCAGTTATTCAAATGTATGCAACTGACAGATAAATGTCACTATCAAAGAACTAAAATAATATTAGTAACAATTTAAAAAGAAAAAAGTATATACAATAATAGAAACGGAATTCAATACAGTTTCCAGCATAAGTAAAATTTAGGTATGTATTTAGATTAATAAAAAATTAACGATTACAAAAATATTTAAGCTAATCCTCATTTTTTGGATTAGTTAATTCTATTCTATCCCGGTATTTAAAATCTAATCTTCATTTTATTATAGCTCCGGTGGTTCAATGGTTAGAGTAGCACCTCATGTCATGAGTGCCCTCGGGGCTCTGGGTTCGAATCCCACTAAGGCATGGATATGTGTGAATGTGAACCCACTCTAAAAAAAGGTAGTTACTTGGATTAGATTAGACTATATTTTAAGATATAAACTGTCAAAATTAGAGTAAAATTCGCTAATCCAAAAATAAGAGCTGTTTCTTGGCGACGTCCCGTATTCAACAAGGTTTTTAAACCGTTTTCGTATCTGACGTCATCGCTTTTTGTAGTGATGCACGACGAGGCGAGAGTACTCTCGCATCTCGTCTCGTCTCGTTGCATTATGCGAGACGAGAACAAGAGCGAGAATGCAATTTAAAATTCGAGGCGAGATCGATATAACAACTGCGAGAAGCGAGAATTCTCGCGAGATTCTCGCGAGAGCCTCGCAATAAAAAATATTTGTAACTTTATAGCTTTGATTCATAAATTCAATGAAAAATGTACCGTCCAGGGAGTGGAGTCAACGGTAATTCGTGCATAGAACACGTGAATGTGAAAATTATATGAATTGACTAATTTTTTTGAGTATCTATAGTCGAATGATATCAGCCGCAGAGCGAGAAAATGCAAAATAAAAACTAAATCGGTTTTGCATCTAATAAAACTAGTTTTTCTCCAACATTTCAGCCCATCCCAGTTAAAACTACGGTTAATAAAATTCTTGTCGTCCCTGAAAAGTAAAGGATCTTGTATTAAGCGTCGATAGGAGCCAACGCAGAGTGAAGCGGAGTGATTGGTTGCCAGTGGGTTCTCAGTGTAGCGCTTTTTATCAGTAAATCTTACTTAAATAGTGTCATATAGTTAATGATAAAGTGTAGAAACTTTTATTTGCAAAAAAGAATTCTTTAAATGTTTAATTAGTTTTACTGATGACAGAATGTATTAACAGATGTTCGTATTGAAATAAATTGGTGACTATAATTTAGTGTTTCGTCTACTTATTACAGTTATACGACTGTAAATGCACGGAAGACGGAACGATTGGTGCGAACTTGTCTTTTGTAGTTCAACTGATACGTAAATACCGAGGTAAATACATAGTGCGCAAGCGCTTATTTTTACAGCAAGAATCTCGTGTGAGAACGAGATAAGACCCCAAAAAATGTGCGAGAACGAGAGAGAGATCGAGATTGCAGATCCGAAAACGAGACGAGATTGATATTTTATATTTCTCGTCTCGTCTCGCCTCGCGTGCATCATTAGTTTTTTGACTCACCAAAATGTATAGTTTTAAAACAATGACGTAATGTCGGTGTATTTAAATTTGAAAAATAGAGTTATCAAATAAAAGTTTATTTGTTACTAGGGTTGAAGATCAAAGGGTGCAAATTTTATTGAAATTAATTCTATGACTATGAAAACACCATAGAGCAAATTAATTTCATGCATTTTTTAAGGGATAGTAGTGATATTGAGAGCAATTCAATAATAATCTGGATAAATAGATGTTTAGAAGAAGATTTCTACTCATTATTTCGAATGAATCGAATTTGTCAAGTTTACATAAAACACTAAGCAAATTGTTGGGGTTAAAACTTCTCCCTCTCTCCCCCCACTTCGAAAACGTTTCAAACCACTGCTGCCGGCTGGTTCAAAACTATATCAAAACGGTCGTAGCGTGACGTCATTTTTTGCACCGTTTTCATTCGAGAAAATAATAAATTTCAAAACACTACGAACCGGCTTCAAACCAGTGTATCGTCTAAAAACAGCTAAGGATTAACTTAATCTTTTTTGTGACTCGGGCTGTAAATGGTGGGAGGTATTGTGTTGGCCACACCAGATTTTTTGAATAAAAAATTGCAAACTACAATTTTTATAATAATTACTTTTTGTCCAGGAAATACTGAAAAGAAGATATTCGGCCTAATTCACTAAGATAGTTGTTAACACTGTCGTTAGGTAACAACTGAGAATTAACAACGACTTTTAGCAACTCTTGTAACAACTGTCATTCAGTTGGTATTCAGTAAATACATAATTAACGACATTATTAAAAACGGTCGTTCTGAACAATCGTTGTTAAATATAGAAGTGAAGTTTTTAACAAGTGAGTTAAAAAAAGGCATGTCGATTCTCAATATTTATACATATTTCTGCTCTATTGACAACGTAAAGTGACAGATTTTGATTAGTTTGACGTTTGAGTTTTTAATAATGATTGATAAGAAAATTCGGGATGCAAGATGTTCCGCGGAACAATATTCTCTAATGGTAGATTTCATGATGATTTTGGGCTAATTAAATGACAAAACTAGTTTTTGCATTTCATTTCTGATAACTGCTAGTTGGAAATTTTGCAAATCGTTGATTGACTTCACAGAAAATTGAAATTTTGCCCTTTAATCTCTTTACAAGACCCATAGCCAGGCGTAGAATTTAAGTGTTAGGAGAATCTGATGAAGTTCTCTAGTTTAGTATACAGTGGACCCCCGGTACTCCGACAAACGTTTTGCAGGCCAGTGTCGGACTATCGAATTTGTCGGATTACAGAGTACTGCCTAAGACCCCTATAGTCCGGAATTTTTTACAAACGAGTACCTTGTAATCCGACAAATTACAGATCCAGTGATAAGATTCTATATGTTATACTATGAAGTACAAATCATACTTCATTATGTATGTCAAATTTAGTAAATTAAACAACACAATAGAGAGCTTACGTTTTATTATGAAATTAACGTCATTAATGCTATAGAACTTACAAACAATAATAACTTTACATTAGGAAATATGTAATTGTGTACAAACAAATGTACATACTAAAATAATCAAAAATTATGAATAAAAATAACCTGCTCAATCATGCATTATCAACATTAGCAAAGACTGCCAAAAAATATTCAATAATAATAGTCATGTTGGATTACAGGGGTTGCCGGATTAGACAGGGGCCGGATTACCGGGGGTCCACTGTACATGTTTATTTAAATCCTATGGTTGAATGCGATCGATTTCGAAATTACAAGAATCTCATCATCAGGCATGGCATGACCAGCGTCTAGAAGTTATAGCAGTAAAAATAATACAAATTTGACATTGTTAAAATGGCTGTTTAAATTTAAATGTGTAAGATAAATGAAAATAAATTACAATCATGAATTTAAATCTTTTCGGGAGAAAATCAGAAAATTTGGATTAAATGTAAATCTTTCATATTGCGACATGAGACCATCCAATTCACGAATTAAATTAAAGAATAGATAACTAATATCTCGCAAATTTCTTTGCATAAATCTTGTCTAAAAATGTATATAATTACTGATCATAGGTATATACGTATATATTAGTTTATAAATAGTTTACCTTTGCTGTCGTCTCTCTATTTCCAATAAAAGTTATTTCCACACACAAAATTTTCAAAAAAAAAAGATTTAACAACGATTGTTCAATACTAACAACGGGAGAAATGCAGTTGCGACGTAACTAGTTTGGGATTTTGAACTTAGCAACTGACATTCAATTTAACAACTAAAAATAGTTGATAATTTTAACAACTTTGCTTAGAGAATTAGCCCGATTGTCAAAAAACTGATTTTGGTCGCCATTTATCAAGATGGCGGCGCGAGCGGCGATCCCTCGAGGTCACAAACTTAGCGTCATACTTAGGGCCCCCAAAAGTACCAAATGACTGGACTAGTAGATAAACTCGCGAATTTCGTTGCCTCAATGAAATTGTCGTCGTCGCCAGTCGCCACCGCTGTGGATCTTTCGCGTTTATTTGGGAGAACCTTCATCTTTAACATATCGCAGTTACTCTCTTATAGCGTGAAACATGGACTGTAATGTATATCAGGCTAGTTGGAGCAGCTAGCAGCAGTTTTTGTCGTAATAACAAGTGTAAAGAGCACGCTGTCTGCAAAGAGGAAAAATGAACGGAATTTTTCTGCACACTGCATTTCAAAACGAAGTGGAAACTGGAGGCTGGATTACAAAACACGAAAAAGACAATTATTGCGACTATTTCTCTGCTCGCACTAACTAGCTTCAAGCTTCGTGTCAGCAGAGATAACTGAGATACTTTCATTTCTAATTCTACACCACGATGAAAAAATTAGATGAGGGAGATTTTTTTTGATATGATTAGTAGTAAGGGCGTTGTCAGTTTTGAACAATACTTTATTTTTCAATATAACTTCCTTTAACACTAACATACTTTTCCCAACGTCTCTTCAGCTGTGCCATTCCGTCAAAAAAATATTTTTTTGGAAGATTTGCAAAATAACTGTCAACAACATGCTGTGACGTGGCACGCCCGCCGTCGCCGCCGCTGGAAGCGAGTGTGTATTTATAGCGGTGACGTAATCGCGCTAGTAGCCGGCCGATGTAAACAGACTGGTCGCGACGTGTTTAATTACTTCCGGTCGCCTGAACCTTTTGTGTTCATTGTTATTATGTGTTCGAACATTCTGGGCTTTACTAGAAAATAATGGCAGCTGTATATAAGGGACGTAGCTATGCTCGAGAGACACAGTTAGTTCAGTTGAGTCTCTCATCACACAACTTAGTTGTGTGATCGGGGGTTGACTTACATAGTCCAGTTCCATTAGGGAAGACGGACAGGCACTTACATTAGTGTAGTGAGACACACAGATAGTGACATACAGAGTCATAGAGACACATGGAGTGTTAGAGAGTAAAGTGTTAGTGAGAAGCATAACATTATCGTAGTGAGCGTATGCAGTTGGTGTCGAGTAGGTACTCGGGAAGTTACTGGTATATTGGGATAGCTGTGGATGTAAATACTCGGTAGTGTTGACGAGTATTGGGAAGCTATAGTGTGCAAGAACAGTAACGGCGAGTCGGAAAGTTACTGGTATACCGGGATAGCTGTTAAAGAAAATACTCGGTAGTGTTGAAGAGTGTTGGGAAGCTAGGTATATGGGGACAGTAACGGCAAGTGGAAGCGAATACTCGCCAGTGGTGTTGAAGAATTGAGGCATACGGACAATTGGTGATACTGAGGCTGTGGAGGTTAGACAGAGAGTTACATAAATAGACAGATAGTGTTGTGAAAGAAGCGACTTCTGTCCGAGCAGTTGAATATACAGACGCTGTTGAGTCAGTTGAGTATATAGACGCTGTGGAGGTCGGTAGGCGGACAGTTGAACATGATATAAGTATATATTGATATAAATATAGTGATATAAATGTCGCGTAAACAGTCTACAAGAGTCTGCAACAGACCGGCAGTCTAAGATTGGAACGCGTAGTGAAATAAATAATTTGTAATATCGTGAAAATAAATAATAGTGTTAATTGATTAAATAAATAGTGTTAGTGTTATCTAGTTAATTATAGTCTTAGTCTTAATTAGTTTTAAATAATTGTTTAATATTAGGAATAGTAACTTTCATTATAGTTTAATAAACGCTTAATTTTAATTAATAATAATTGTCTAATATTTACACTTCACCCAGATAAATAAAAACGTTACAATACATTAACTCCTCATCTGATACAAATCTTCTTCTCGTAACAATTTTTTTTCATATTTTTAAATAAAAAGAAGTCACTAGGTGCTAAATTGGGATTATAAGGTGGATGGTGTAGTTCTGTAAAACCATTTTGGGTATCCACCCAGGAGATATCTTTCTCATGCCCAAATCATCATGCAAAATTTTCCAAACAATGGTTTCAAATAAAGACAGGTCTTTGGCAATAACAGAAACCTTTAACCGTCGATCTGCAAGCACCAATTTTTCAACTTGTTGACATTCTATTACAACTTGGGGCATCTTGCCCATACATGGTCTTCATTCACTCAAGAATAATTTTAGGACTAATGCCTTATTTTGTTAAGAATGTTATCATACGCTGATAGTCCAATTTATTTTCAATCATTTTCTAACCCAAAATTCTATGCTAAACTGTAATAAATAATACGATTTAAATGCAAATTACTGTATGAATTTTAAAAATTTACACAAATATGACAACGAACACTTGTTATCGTTCATCTATTGTCTCATGGCTAGGCAGATTTCTTCGTAAACTACCCTCGTATAATAAAAACTGAAAATATAGACAAAAATTTATTAATAATTCTAATAATATACCATGCCGCCACCTAAATGTTATGTAAACTGCCATTTGTATATCTAAGAAGTTTTAGATTAATCCGCTAATTCGCAACTTAATTGGAATTTTTTGAATTAAAAAGTGTATAGAACAAACATAACATCGTGCAATGTTCAAATGTCTGCACAAAAAGAGCTTAACACCGAAGTAAATTCATGAAGAAGTGGTAAGTACTTTCAGAATACCTTATGCAATGATAAAAGAAAGTTGGACAGCTCAATTTGTAGGAGGGAGGGAAAGCATTGGAGATGTTTGTCGTAGTGAAAGACCGATATGATCATGGAAGATCGGCGAATCAAGCTTAGAAACATGGTAGCCACTGAATTAGGAATAATAAAAATTCCTGCGAGGTTGGTCTTCCGGTTTTTGACGGTTTATCAGAAACATGTTCATTATTCTGCCATGTTTATGGTAAGATTTGCTACTACCAATGAGACATAGATTTGCCACTATCAGCCGGAGTCAAAGAGACAGTCAAAACAATTAAAGCAAAGGAGTTTACCACCTCTCAAAAAGAAAATCGGTTGGCAAAGTCATGGCATTTTTTTGGGACGCGAAGGAGATATTGATGGAGAATTACCTTCCTATGGCCGATTTCACCACAGATTCCTAAAATTTAAGTAATGCCTATGTATCCGATGTGCACCATACAGGCATTATCTAGCAAAATTTTGTTTTCACCTATCTTGATTTAGCAATTACTTAGCTATGTGTCTGTTTTCCGATGCTTAAATTGCTAAGCATTTCCTGACGTTTGACAGCTGATATTTATAAATAAAAATTTATTGAATATTTTGATTGTTATATCGAAAAAATAGAAAGAAATGCACAGGATAGAAAAGAAAGAACAAACTATTATAAATTCTGCGATAAAAAATGGTTTTGAAAAAGATTTCCTTTTATAAATATCCGCGAGTTTATATATGAAATAAAATTAATTAGTAAATGCATATAAATATATCGTTATTATTATTTTATATTTTGGGCTATTACATTAAATATTCACACATAATTAAATTTATAATTTTTACAAAAATGTCAAATAGCCAAGTGTCATATGCCCTACAAATTTTAAAATATATTTATCGTGAAACATATTTCATTAAAATTATTATTATTTTGTATACCTCAACGTAATAGTAATACAGAGTGATCAAAAATAACTGATTTAGTAGGCAATATTTAAAATTATTTGAAATTGGTAAGACTAATACAGAAATTTATTTCCTGTTATTAGGTACGTTCTATCGGTGTCAGAAATATTCCTACTAGAATAAGAACATTCTTAAAGCAATAGAACGCTCAGTAGCAAATAACTGTCAAGTGCTGTCACGTAAAAAATAAATACAATAGAACAGTGACAGTGGCTATGTGTTCTTGTTAGTTAACAACTAAAGATAACTTTGTATGTTTATTTTGGATATTTGAAATGTTTTAATGAAAATATTACAGAAATTATAATTATATAAAAATATATTAAACAATAAAAACGTAAAGGAGATATTTTTGTTGAGCACAGTCTACTCTAAACATTCACAAATGTGACAGAAATGTACGCGCGACAGTCGGCTAGTAAAATTTTGAATTTATCTCCACTCTATACCAATGCTTCCAACTCTGAAGTTGGAATGATTCGTAGGAATATTTCTGACACCAATAGAACGTACCTATTGACACTGTTGATGGTGACATTTGAAAATTTAAATTTGAGTACATTTACAATTTTTTATTAAAATGGTCGTTGTTTCCCTTATCTATTTCAATGCCTAACGTAGGTAGTAGTTTTTAGCTTGGCATTGCTTTGTTTGGTGAAATCCAAAATGAATAATTATCAGTTTAGGCAGTTCTTACATTTAGGAAAGTCCCAGCTAGGCAACGGTTTAGGAATCTGTGGTGATATCGGCCATGGTCAAATCATTATAGGGGCGGAGTTTAGAATAGGGTCCAGCTTTAAAATGCATTTTTTTCTATTGGACTCTATTGTTGTATGTAAATTATCATATAAAAATATGGAAATAGAGCACGGAAACATGTTTTAATAGGTATTCTAAGCTGCAAGGAGGAAGACTAAAGTCTATACGTTCGCGGTGACCTAATCGAGCGTGGAAGTGCAATAAGGTGATAGATGGAGATGAGACAGTTTTTGTTATAATCATTGTTTTTCCTATTCATGTTGATGTTGATGCTCGTGGGTGATAAAGACGAACACAAAAATCCATACCCCACTGGAATTTGAAAATGAGTATATTCATAAATAAAGAAGAAAGAATCAATGAAAAAAAATCAAGGATTTGAACTTAAGACCCTCCTATATCTAAAGTAGACTGCTCTGCCACCTGAACTTTGAAGTCCCATTGAAGTCAGATAATCTGTCACATGACTTTGCTGTCATAGATAAATTTTTCACAAATCTTTCTTCGTTATTTATATTTAAATCGTTCAGGATAACAGAATGTTACAGAAACTAACTGTTGAAAAACAGTCCTTGATGAATTTATGCATTAAAAATTTCTATCATAACATTATCTCCACCTTTAATATCAGCCAACTCTCCGATGTAAAACAATAATTAAAACAATTTGGGACGGTTCGCCTCCGCCTTCCACAATGCAGCATTTTGTGCTCGCAGGAATATTTCGTGACGTGCGCAGGCCACGTTACTTGTTCAGGGCCATGTGTCTTACAGCGCCCGGCGCCGACACAAGCATATTTGAAATTCATACGTGCCGACCGTTATATGGAATTAATATACGGAATTCCAGATGTTTCCAGAATGAGCGCGTCAAGGGGATTGTTTTCCTCGTGATTGATGTCTTTTACAGATCTGCAGCACAGCCTCTGGAATACCACCAACCTGATGAGAAATTATTCGAACCTAGCATTTATCAAAATTTGGAAAATTAATAATATTTTAATTAGTTTATGTAATTATCAGAAATATTATGAGCGAAAATTGTTCAGACTAGTGCATTCTTTGAAACCACTTTTTAAAACATTCGGAAAATTCATTTACTGAAAGATTCTCAAAAATTCTTTGAAATTCTGTAACTGCTGCATCTGCGCTGGAAAATCTTTTACCTCGCTTAATTTTTTTAACAGTTGGAAACAAAAAAAATCGCACGGCGCCAGATATGGGCTATACGGAGGATGAATTACCAATTGAACTCCCGAATCTTTCAAAAAATCCAATGTTCTGGCAGCAGTGTGGGAGGATGCGTTGTGATGATAGACTAAGATGTTACGCAAACCGGTCCTTTGGTGACCTGTTTGTAATTTTAAAAACATCAGTGGTAAAGCCACTTCGCAGTACCATTCAGAATTAACAGTTCTGCGATCTTCAAGTACAGCAACAGAACCACTTCGGCGAAAAAAAAAACAGCAATCATTTTCTTATTGACACTTCTGCCACGAATTACTTTTGAGGACAAGTCTTCATCTTCAAATACTCAAACACTAGACTGGTGTTTCAGGGTCGAAACTGTATACCCAAGATTCGTCACCTGTTACAATGTATGCCACTTGCTTGTAAGCTCCTTCGTCAAATTTTTGCAACATAAATTTACACCAGTCTACTCGATCCTATTTTTGACTTTTTGAGAGCAAATGCGGTTCCAACGGCTTGCTAGCTTTCTTACCCCAAGATGTTTATGCAAAATGGTATTCAGCGCCGAGGATCGAATTTTCAGTTCCTCCTGAATCTCCTTATAAGTACTCGTAATATTTCAATTGGACTGAATCAAGCTTGCCACATGATCAACATTTTGTGAACAGGCAGCATCCGCAGGTCTTGCTTCGTTTTCTAGCAGCTCTCGCCTTCGTCGAAATTCGCGGAACCAATGACTAACAGCGGATAATGAAGTGGCAGCATCGCCAAAAGCTGCTTTCAAATTTTCATGGCTTTACTGGTATTCTAACTGTCTTTTATGGTCATAGAAAATCATAGCTCTAAAGGCAGTTTGCGGAATGCTCATTTTAACTGAATTAAATTGCAAAACTAATTAACTTACAAAATTAACTACGTTTCATAAGGAAATCGAAACGTTTGATTGTGGGTAACGAATGTCAACTAATGCGACATTCAATTTTTCAATTGTTTCTAGCCAATGAGCCTGTTTCACATTTTTCAAAAAGTATTTAAATGAAAGTTTATGGAATATTTTTCTTACTAATAATTATTTTTTTATTAATTTGTTGTTTTTTTTTCATAAAATAATTAAATAAAAAGTTTGACGCCAAAAATAGTCATGAAAAACAACCCCCCACTTCTGTGTCGTAGTAGCACATACATTTCGTCAATCCCAGCCAATAGAAAAACAGTTTCTCCATCACCTTCGTTTATTTTTGTTATTTAGATAAACGCACGTAGGTGCACGTAGGTGTTAGTTTGTCACATGTTAATAACAAACTTCTAATTTGACATTTGACGTTGACATTTTCCATTATAAATGAGTAAGAAAGTAATAATGGCTAATACAGACTACACTCAAACTAAGTCGGACAGTTTACTGAAAGTCGATAGATGGATGGTGACTGAATTTATATCAAAGTACGATTGTTTTATTGCTGCCGAAATAAGGGGTGTTAAAGAGTTAAGGTAAAATGAAATGTAAAAACCCAACCACCAGCTCTTCGATTTATTACTTCCAGTCACAATTTTCTTTTCTTTGCATCTTTTGGCATATTTATAAATTCAATAGTAGGTTTGCTCCTAGCAGCAATTTTACAAGACGGCACAATACGATACTGTAAATTACTCATTTTATATTAAATTTTTTATTATTTAACACGAACCAAACTCAAATATTTGACACTTGTTTGACAACTTTGACAATATACTTATCATAACACTTGTAACAAAACAAAAAGAATTGACCCTATAAAGGGACCAATTGGAGCCGATGAAGATGTATGTGTTGTGAAGTCATACGTGACTTTTTAAAAATATTATCCAAATTTCAAAAATTAATTGTAAAATATCTATTGGATATTTGCTGATATTTTCAAATTTGAGGCTATTTAAATAATGATATCTTATTAAATTTAATACTTAGAAGGCATATAAAAAATCCTGCAACAGCCCTATTGAGCTTCCATGATGGTCTGCTACTAACTATTAACAGAACATCCCTCATATTTATTCATAAACCTTTCAACATTTGTTAATTATTTTATTAAATTCCGTGGTCATCGCTGCTTTTGGAGCAATTTGCGACATTTTCATACCAAAATTCTGGACATTACAAAGCATGTAAAATTAATATTTCTTTCTGATTCATGTTCTAAATTATATGCTATACAACTTTTATTTGAAGATTTTTTACTTTAAATAATCAGGGAAGCAGGAAATGTCCAAATAAGTCATAAATTATTATACATCAAAAAATAAAATATTTAACGTCCACAAATCTCAGATCAGACGCAATAAATATTCAGAATATTCTTTCTTTTTGGCAATTTATTATTTAATCTTCGGAGAAACTTTCAGTCGACTCTTGGAAACTGCACTTCACTCGATTGCAATCAATATTTTCTATTTTGTCGTTTTACTTTCGAGATATATTTGCAGTAAAATCCATGCATGTCAAACTACTCTGGAATATCGTAAAATGTAGCTTCATAGTAAACAACATATTCATAGAGTGTAATATTTTTAAACTGATGTTCTCACATTTATTAGCGTTATTAAAAACTTTATTTGAAAAGAAAAACAAGGATTTTTGTATGTTTCAAAAGTAATAATTTATTCAAAAATATTAGTACGTATTGTCTCCTTCAAAGGAGTCCCCATTAAATATTAAAATGCACTTTACGTTATATCACGTATTTTCGGAAAATTTTTGAATGGACGATACTACTATGGTTTAACAGAAGTATATTGAACCTGTTTATTACTACAATAATTAACAAAGCTTAAGGTTTAACAATCATGTTTCATATAGAGCTAGTCGTCCATTTTCTTCTATACGATGAAGTTTAGTTATGACTTGCCCCATGAGTTTTTAGCGGGTTTTAAAAAGATATTTTACGTACTTTTTAAAAAATCCTACGCCTTAAATGTTTTCATTTTGGGGCTCCTAGCTCCTACGCTTTGTTGAACATCTTTCGTATAACTCCAAAAAAAGTTTGCCTTGGTAACAGATATAAACAATAGTACAGTGTGTTAAAAAAATGCCTAACTCAGAGTAGGCTATGAAGAGAGAAACGTACGTCTGATCATTATTCAATTCAAAAGTCAAGATGCATGGGCGCCCGCAGATTTTTTTACAAGGTGGGTCGAAATTTTTGTTGTAAGAAAAAATGCGCCGCAGGCGAATTTTTAATCATTTTCAAGGTCAAACGTGTTTTAATGCAAAGTAAGATAATATAGAGTTCTTTACAATGAAGCAAATTTAACAAATTCTTAAAAAATTAAAATCAATATTTTATGACGAAAATGCGTATGTACGCTCTAAAAGCGTAGAATTGCCCCTTCTACTAGGCTTTATGATGCGAGATGCGAGCATAAGCAATAACTACAGAAACAGACAATCTGAAAATACAATGTTGCATTAAATTGAAATTTTATATTACTGAGTAACAATATAATTATTCTATTGAACTGCTCAAAATAAAATGTATAATAATTAAATGTTAATTAAATCGCGCTCCTCATAAAATACGGCAACCCTAATCATACGTAGGTACTTTTAATATAAATAAATATGCAATGTCTATTCATTATTTACTTTTCTATTTCTTTATTTCTATATAACAGTAAAATCGATAATTGTGAAAGTTTTGAGAAGTACGTGATCATAAAATGATTAGAATAAACTACGGCATATTAAAGAAAATACAACTCCGAAGATAATGTAATATAATAACAGTACATAACATAATTTACTCATTCTGACACTTCAGCTATTTCGTACTTAGTAATAGATAGTATGTAATAAATTTTTGATTAAAATATAAGAAAATATCACCAATAATTATTAAAAAATACAATGATACATTGAAATAATAAAATTATAATTTTATTTTTAAAAATGGATACAGTCCATAAATGAAAGGGGGGTCAGTCGACCCTTTCGACCCCCCCTGTGGGCGCCTATGTCAAGATGTCAAAATTGATCTTGAAATATAATTTTCAGTAGAAAAGATAATAAAGTAGGGTACAGTATACTGACATTCGCCGGTTTCTAATTTGTTTTCATTTCTAAAATAAGATTCTAGAAGACAAGCTTTGATTCCTTTAGATAACATTTTTGACAATATCTCATGTCAAATTGACATTTAATTAAATATTTTTAAATGGGGGCATTTTTTCACAATAAATGTTATTATAATTATTACCGATATCTGCGTACAAATCAGATTGGCACACCCAGCAATGGGTAATATGCCGTGATGATATATTTATTTATAAATATTAAAGAATATTCTATTCTCTATACGATTTGATTACATTTTATACTTCATATTCAATAGAAATTGAGTTAAAAATTATAAAGAACTTAAATTTCATTAAGCCAGCCAGCTATGCAAAAACACGGGAAACATCTAATATAATTAAGAATTTTCTGATAGACAGATATCAATGTCCAGTGCGATTGACAAGTATGTTATATTGCAAATAAAGAATCAATTCTAAAAAAAACTTTCTCTATGAAATTTGTGCAAAGTAGGTTTATAGAACTGAGGGACGGTAATGTACTGGAAATATAATAGTAGTTTGTACAACAAGAGTAGATAAGATGTCCATATCGCATGAGGATGAAGCTTGAACACTCCGCCTACGGCGTCGTACTCAAACTTCATCCTCATGTGATATGGACATTCCACTCGAGTTGTACAGCATACTTTTTCTACGACTAACGAAAAGAAGGAAAATACGAACTATAAAAATTTGAATTATTAATTAATGTCATTTTATGTACTTGTTTTCCTAGGCTTTCTTCATGACATTTGTTTTTAAAATAATATTTTATTTTATGAGTATACAATACTTTTACATACTAATTTCGATTTTTTATTGCCAAATCTAAAGGATAACCTAGACTTATGAATGTGACATTTCATACCGTTATGATTCCCATTTTTTATAAGTTCGTTTTCAATACGTACAACTAATTCATAATATAATTCAGTTAATTGTTATTAAATTATTCAAATCTCTTTTTATACCGAAAATATTTCCATCTAAATGACAACATTGAAATGTCAAATGTGACATTTGTATCGTTCTTCTTCTTAATCTTGTAATAAATGAATCGACAGTTGCCTAGGTTACACGACTTACGAGATTTGTGATTCGTGGATTTCATATCCATCCTAGAATGGGTATGAAATTATATCCGTTCAGTTAATTAGTATTGCCTACATATTCATTCTGCAAATTGTGAAGAAAGTTTTTCAAGTGGGAGTAGAAAAAATCTTTTTCAAGACACTGTCTGTATGGAATTTGTATAAAATACATAAAACTGACGGAAGGTAATGTCTGGTCACATCAGACTTTTATATATTGATAAAAAGAAACGACGAAACCTGCTAATGTAACCTGCATAGAATTATACTAACTTTTCCATTGTAAATTGTGGTACATTTATTATTAAAATTAGCAATTAACACACGGAGGGAAGATAGGCATACATTTGAAATGAATTCTAGGAAATGGTTGTATGTATTTCCGTGCACACTACCATCTGGGAAATTTAGTTAGAAGTAAAAACATAATTTAAATATCTCAAGCTTATTATATATGAAACAACTACAACTAATTTGAAAGTCTAATTTGCAAACTAATATTAACAGCAAAATGTAAATTCTGTTTATATTCTCTAGCGAGGAATGAAAATTATGTGAGATCAATATTAATACACATAATTACATTGTAATGAACTACAAGAACATACGCAAGTTCGACATCACTAAAATACAAGCAAACTGCGCAAACTTCAGATTAATATTAAGTTTGGATTAAGGGGGGAGTCAAGAGGGGACACTTGCTCCCCTTGGCAATTAATCAACCACTATTTTTTTTAAGGAACAATTTCAGATTTATTCTGCAACGGCCCTAAAGTTGACTCTCTTACAATATACGAATTCTACTTTCTTCTATATTTTGTATATGTCATTAACGGCTGTATATGAGTATTTAACTTAATATTTATTAGTATGTAAAATGCAATTACTGTCAAGATATCGGTTTCTATTAGCGACGGAAAGTTAGTATTGTCTTTATTTCCCTACATCTGAACCATCGACCTTTCAACTAATAGACGCAGCGTACGAGCAACACGCTAGTCCCGGTATAACGGTGCAGACATAGTATCTCTATCCTTCAACAGTACGGAAGTTAAGAAAGCGCGGCAAAATTAAAAATTATGCAAACATGAAGCCACTGGCTTCTTCTTGTACAATCTTTGGGAAACCTAGAACAATATAATATATTATATTAATATATAGTGGAGAAGTAATAATTAATAAGAACTTACATATTAAATGACACAGCTAAGTCGCGTACGTACTGCTGACTGCACGAAATACACCGTTTCCCCATTATTTTGTCCTCCACAACACATGTATGTATATATCACGAATTATACATTGACCGAAATAATTGTAAATGTTTTCCAAAAAAGTAAATAATATACAACTCAAACAGCTGGCACGAAACACGGAACAGCAAAATGTCAATATTTATGAGAACTTCCGTACTGTTGAAGGACAGAATATATATCTCTATCCTTTTATGTTGGAAACATTGACGTATTATATAAATGGACGCAACGTAGGTACTGCTTTACTGTACAAGCATTGACGCACACCTTAGAAAAGGATAGAGCTAAGTTAGGGGCAAAGTCAAAAGATGAAAAATAACACAGAGTGCTTAGGAATATTCATTTCGCATTCGTAATAAATGACAATGTAAAATATAGTTCATATTCGATTTAACATAAAATATTTCATTCGAATAATAAATTATTTGTAAAAATAATAAATATAGAAAAGTACTCTTGCTTTAGCTAATATTATTTATTTAAAACTATTTTTATATACATTTTAGGTATAGTCCGTCGATTGAAAATGATTTCTGCATCACAGAATGTTTAGATGGATTGAAATTGTGTCTTCTAACTGCAATAAGCAGTCTGTTCACAGTTCGTCTTTCGGAAATCTACTCGAAAAACGTTCGTATAAGAAACATAAAACCAAGTATTATTAAAAATTAAAATTCATATAAGATATGACAGTTTAGTTTACGACGAATAAGAAAGACTTGTGAAATTTTATGTCTTTTTGATAACAAACTGTTCCATTTGCACTGCATGACATTACCATTTTAAAAGAATTCTGAAATATAAATGAAATCACACTTATATGCATAGCATGAATGACTGAACATAACCTGAATTACCAGCAAACTACATTCAAATTATTTCTGTTTCACATTAAATCAAAATTACTCACTTTGTATTGTAACTAACTCTTAGTTAGAGATATGAATATTATTTTTACTAATATTCTGAGGAAATATATTACACTTTTACTAGCTGTCACTACTGTCAGACTAGCAAACAAAACAACAGACCGCAACAATGTTCTTGTTTGACATTGCCCCGCTTATCTATCTTTCCTTTTCTAAGGTGAGCGTCAATTCCTCTCTCTCTATGTTGGGTCCATTTATGTAAGATGTCTATGGTTGGAAAAATATTCTAACCATAAATGAATAGGAGACACTGGGTCTATTAGTTGAAAGGTCGATGAGCTGAACTTACCACCCTCTTTGTGAAATACCAACAGTTAGATATTTTAAACTTGTGTCAAATATTTATTCATTCTTATAATTTATATTTTACCAAATTGTCCTCATTTCATAAATATTTCCATTCAAAAGTTATCGTTGACGTGACAAATGTGACAGATGATAGCGTTTATCTTCTTAAACATTCTTATATTTTCCATGGAATACCTACTTAAATTTTTATCTTCCGTTACCTTTAGATAAGGAAAGTATTGTCTGGTCAAAAAATTCGGTGGTGAGTTTTTGATGAATAAGCACGTTTTAGGGTCCCTACATTGTTCTTTAATATTTATAATAACATTAAATGTGAAAAAATGATATTTACCATCGTTTTTTCAAGAAGAACTGTTAAAATCTTCAAATGAGGGTACTTCCGGTTGACCAATTAAAACCAAAATATAATCAGCTCTTCATATGGATGCAACGAAGAGGAATACGGAAGAATTATAATTTTTAGAATTGTAGATTTAGAGTTTCGTAGACGAAAATTTTATTACACACACACGACACACACACACACACACACACACACACACACACACACACATTCACACATACACATACACACATATCCAGACATCATCGTAAAAATAGTAAAATCGTATTCTAGGGACCTTAAGGCTTGATTTACATTAGCGGTACAATGACAGTACGATGACGGTATAATGACAGTATGTCAATTACATGAGGCATATATATTAGACGGTACAACGACGGTACGAACATAATAAAATACCATGACAATATAGTTTTATCTTTTATGTATTATGACGGTTTGCGGTGCATCTGTTTGATAGAAAAGTAGAAAATATCGTGCAATGTTTAAAAGATTTTCAAATACCGACTTGGCTATAACTGTCCTTCCTCTTGTTGAAGAAGAAGAAAATGAAGAAAATCCAGAAAATTTTACAAAACAATTCTATTTTTTATGTACTTTCTGTAACAATCTGTAGTGTGTATTTCACGTTTGTGCTATGAGCAGAGAATTTTTGTTCAATAAAGTATTTGTATAATTATTTCTCATTTTTAGCTCGTTTTCACTGCATTTTGGTTTAAGTAAAAGACAAATATGAAAAAGTCAAAAGTATATCAGATGTCAATCACGTACTAGCATGTGTTTACTTCCATTCGGCTGATTTTGGCATGAACGTCACCTTGACGTACACGTACTCTTCAAACGCAACCTTCCACTCCCCCTTGCATGCAAATACTACGCTGTTACTATGATATACAATATTTTTTCAATAGAAACAAAACTATACAAGTCGGCTTGGTGGCTGAGAGGTCTAGCGCACATCTCGTAGCCCGCAGTGACGTCACCCGAACCATGTTCCGTGCGTTCGATTCCCGTCGACCGACAATGTGTGATTTGTCGTAAAAAATAAAATACAGCTACTTGTATTTATCACACTCGGATGCTATGAGCTGGCCACTTATACATCTTAAATAAATGTTAGTCCAGTACGTGGGTATCAAAAAGGGGTGTTTGAATGCAAAAGGTGGGGTAGTAGCGATTTTTTAGTATGTTGTTAGGCTTGGGGCCCTAATGAAAAATCCTAGTTTTCGACCTCGAGGCGCATGCGCTCGAGCCGCCATCTTGGATTTTAGGTACAAAAATTTGGTTTTTTGATAATAACTCAAAACGGTGGCTTTCACGACAAAAGATGTTCTATACAAAGTTAAAGGGGACAAAATTTCCTACATTTTATGTACAATTTTTTTTTTGTAGCACACATATTTTAGGAGTTACAGCTCCGTGAAGTTGCACTATTTGAAAAAAAAAAAGTATTATATTTTGTTATTTGGCTGTTAATAACTAAAATAAATAATTTAAACAAATGCAAATCATATTGAAATAATTTTTAAAGAGACTTAAATATTATATTAATAGGTTGCCCTAAACCTTAACGGATAGGCAGGTAGCGAGAGCACGACCGGGACACAGACAACTACGACCAGGACACCGACATTAACCAACCCGGACCATCGAAACGTACCAAAGTGTAGTAGAAATTAATTTTTGTAACGCTCTAAAGTCATAATTTACTATTCTTAAATTTATACAAAAAATGCGATATACTTTTCGCCTTTAAATTTGTTTACGAAAAGTATAATACTGTTAAATGATAATATTCAAGTGCCTTTTAGTTTTTTTATAATTATGTAAAAATATAATGATATATAATAAAAATAATAAAATAAAACTCAACCAAAATGAAGTTTCCGCATTTTTTTTTAAATAGTGCAACTTCACGGAGCTGTAACTCCTAACATATGTGTGCTCAAAAAAAAAAATTCTACAAAAAATGTAGGAAATTTTGTCCTCTTTAACTTTGTATAGAACATCTTTTGTTGTGAAAGACGCCGTTTTTGAGTTATTATCAAAAAACCAACTTTTTGTACCTAAAATCCAAGATGGCGGGTCGAGCGCATGCGCCTCGAGGTCGAAAACTTGGATTTTTCATTAGGGCCCCAAGCTTAACAACATACTAAAAAATCGCTACTACCCCACCTTTTGCATTCAAAAAAACCCCACGTACTGAACTATGTAGTAATGGCTGAAATCCAACTGGCAGTGGTAAAACACTGCAGCTCGGTGAGTCCGGTTGAAGGGTAAACGGCGACAGCTGTATACAAGCCCTAAATAGATAGATAGAACAAAACTATACTGCACCTTGGTCGTATCGCTAATGTAAATCAGTGAATATCAATGGGCCGTCATCGTCCCGTTATCATACTGAGAACGTAGAAGTAAATGGGTTCATTAAAATTCATTGGACCAAGAAGTATCTTACCGTTATTGTACCGTAATTGTACCACTAATGTAAATCAAGCCTAAAACGTGCTTATTCATTAAAAACTCACCACCGAATTTTTTGACTAAACACAATACCTTCCTTACCTAAAGATGACAAAAGGTAAAAAACATCATTATTCTACTTTGTCAAGCAAAACCGTCAATCTAAATATTTAGATTATGGACAAAATTAGAACTCATTCACTTTATATTTAAACATAAACTTTAATTCGAAATAATGTCTTATATAATCTTGTCTTTTTCTCTTCTCCCTCATTTGCCACTTTTCAGTGTGGATATGAAATTAAAACTGTCGGTTGGGATCGATTTGTCAGCATCTGTCAAAGCAGGCGAAGCGTGTTGGTAAGAGTTCCATCCAATGTCTTGCGATTGCGAATCGGTTAAATTGGCGACTGGAGCTGTGAACGGAACTGATCTGGAAATGACCGGAGAGCCGGTAGCAGGGAATTATGCTCTGCTGCCTTTGATCTTTCGGCTCAACGCTTATGAGCCATTGTTAAGGTATTGCTATATTGCTGATTACTCGCTTACTTGATTTGTAATGGATGATGTCATTGTTCTAGCTACTTAGCTTGATAGCTTGTGTACGAGGGTCACGCTAAACTTATTGAAAATAAGAAAATCAGGTAGGTTATGGACAACAATGTACTATCATTTTAAATAGTTATTTCGGTGTTTTTTTTTAACTCCCGTCATACCGTAGGCTACCGTATGTAAGGGATGTAGTATAATCGTGCCAAAAATTCTATGTTGAGTTTTCAGTAAATAAGCACGAATTAGGGCCCTCACAACATGTTTTTACTATTTTTACGATGGTGTGTGTGTGTGTGTGTGTGTGTGTGCACGAATTAGGGCCCTCACAACATGTTTTTACTATTTTTACGATGGTGTGTGTGTGTGTGTGCGCGAGTGCGCGTGTGCGCGTGTGCGCGTGTGTGCGTGTGCGTGCGTGTGAGTGCGCGCGTGTGCGTGTGTGCGTGTGTGCGTGTGTGCGTGTGCGTGTGCGTGTGTGTGTGTGTGCACTCAAAAAAAATTTTTAATCGTGCATAGATGCTACTTTCAGGTAGCATCTACGCACCCCAAAAAAAATTTTAATCGTGCATAGATGCTACCTTCAGGTAGCATCTATGTACCCCTAAAAAAAAATTTAATCGTGAATAGATGCTACTTTCTGGTAGCATCTATGCACCCCAAAAAAAACTTTAATCGTGCATAGATGCTACTTCCATGTAGCATCGATGCACCCCAAAAAAAATTTAATCGTACATAGATGCTACTTTCATGTAGCATCTATGCACCCCTAAAAAAAATTTAATCGTGCATAGATGCTACTTTCAGGTAGCATCTATGCACCACAAAAAAAATTAATCGTGTATAGATGCTACTTTCAGGTAGCATCTATACACCCCAAAAAAAAATTTAATCGTGCACAGATGCTACATTCAGTTAGCATCTTTGCACCCCTAAAAAAAATTTTAATCGTGCATATATGCTACTTTCAGGTAGTATCTATGCACCCCAAAGAAAATTTTTAATCTGGATTGTATTGAACGCTGACGCTCCACAGACGCTGTGGGAACGCCAGACGCAACGCGATATTTTAAATACATTGAATTGTTCGATTGCAGGACGCGACGCGAACGCGATGGAAATCGCTGTGCGATTTGAGGGATCATCTGCTTGAGAATGACATTTTGAAGCTAGCCGTACCGAAGTTAGGCTGTGGTCTAGATGGTTTAGATTGGAGGATTGTTAGGAACATGATAGAAGTCCTCTTCCGTTTTACCGGCGTAGAAATTCTCGTTTGCAGCTTTAACCCTAACGGACATAAAGAAGAAGTCGAGCGGACCATTGACTGTCATTTCTTCAAAACTTCGAAATGCACTAAGGGTAATGCATGCAGATTTCGTCATCACGAACTGTTCCGGGACGAAACAGTCTTAAGGAGGGGGCAGTGTTATGTGCAGTGCCCGCCGTCGCCGCCACTGTTACCGCCTCTGTCCCCGTCGCTGTCGCCGCCGCTGTCGCAGGGACGAGCGAGTGTCTATTGTTAACGATGACGCAGCAGACGTGTCGGCACCTGCTTAATTACGCGGTTGATGTAACCTATTGTGTTTTATCTAGAAATCTTCTAGTGAGTTCTGGAATACGGATGCCGAGGTATATAAGGACTGTTAGTGAAGGCATTGGACAGTCTGATATAAATAAGTGTTGCGTGTAAAACAGTTGGTGATATAAACAGATAGTCGACGAGTGCTAAATATAAATAAATACAGTTGTATAAATAAATAAGTGATCTATATATTGTTTAAATAAATAATCTTAGTGTTTAAGTGTTTTATAATATTCTTAGTCTTAATTAGTGTTTAATATTTGTTTAATCGTAGTGTTCGTTATATTTATCATCTTTTAATTATATTTAATATCTATTTATCATTATAATAAACTTTTATTTTCATTAATAACAATTGTCTAATATTTACACTTCACCCAAATAAATAAAAACGTTACAATATTTTAAAAAGTAACTAAGTTACGTTACAAGTTACCGTAAAAGTAACTAGTTAGTAACTAAGTTACTAAAGTAACTAGTTACTGCCCAGCTCTGACACACAGACACACACACACACACACACACACACACACACACACACACACACACACACACACACACACACACACCACATATACACATACACACGCAAACACACACACACCACATATACACACACACACACACACACACACACACACACACACACACACACACACACACACACACACACACACACACATCATTGTAAAAATAATAAAATCGTATTCTAGGGACTCTAAAACGTGCTTATTCATAAAAAAACTCACCACCGAATTTTTTGACCAAAGACAATACCTTCCTTACCTAAAGATGACGGAAGGTAAAAATGTTACACAATATCTGTACTACGTGGCGTATTACAGTTTTTTTTATTCACGCCGCATGGCATATACACCGTGCCATCCCCTCTTCCGTATTGCGTCATCACAATGCGTATGAAGTTGCGTTTTACAAATCACTAGCCATCCAAATTGACTTAAAAAAATGATGGTACCTGCTAAAACCTCAGAGATTAAATAGTAATACTCCCAGTTGCATTTGAGGTCCTCCAGAAGTAGGTAACCTTAATTAAAAGCCTGACCCTCTATGGTACGTTGAATCGTTTTAATTTTTGGTTCAGAATTGTGTGATAAAGTTATGTTAGTATTTTTTAAAGTAAAAGATGAAAAGTTACATTTTCTCTGAAAGCAAAAATCAAATAAAAATGAAAAATAAACCAGCCATGTTCCACCTATTACGTTGAGTATGATCACATCTCAGGAAAATGAGTTATTTTCGTCTCGTCCGATGTTTTTAATTAAATTAAGAGCAAAAAACTATAATTGATTAGTGAGCGATACAAGGTAATAGCTTATTAAACGTGTTTTCAGTCACCGCGATTTTATTCTTGTGTTTTTTAGGTTAATTAATCCTCCTAAACTTAATCGATCAAGGTAATTAGTGGCGTTTAGCTAATTTAAGACCAGGAGACTGCGGTGTGGGATTTTTACGTCCCGCAATTTTGATCGCATATTTGTCTTGGAAAGAAAATATCGCTGTGTAAATTTAAATCTTTACAAATATTTACTCAGCTGTTCAGTGTTTCAAAGAGGTTTAGAATTATATTTATGAGCTATTACCGTACCGTTTCATCTTTGAAATATAAACAAATGAAGACGTTTGCGTTTTGATACATTGCTTGTCGAATTTAAATTTTATCTACGTATTTTTATGGGCATAAAAATATTACATTTTCTTCTGAGAGTACAGGGTTATCAAGATATGTGGAAAAAAAGAAGTGGCCAATAAATTACGTCGTTTTCCAATTTTTACCTCTCGCTAAGAGAGGTATTGAATTCATGCTAAAAATCGCATATCCAGATTTTAGTGAATAAGCACGTTTTAAGGTCCCTAGAATCCGATTATAACATTTTTACGATGATGTTCGTATATGAGTGTGGATGTGTGGATATTGGATCCACGATTTCTCAAATTCTATAAGACTTAAGATATTTTTAACAACTGATTCCTCAATCTAACAATAATGGGAAGAGTTGATTGAGTTTTGGTAACAATTGGACAAGCAGAAGTAGTAGTTACAAGAAAAAAATCATCTAAATATTATTTATCGAAAATTTATGTGAATACTTATATTGAAGAACGTTAAATTATTTATTCAATAAATATAAATTCATTATTATATCTTCTATAGATTTAGAGATAAAGAAATGCATATAATATAATTTGATGTAAAAAAATCTCAGATCAAACTACTTCACGGCAAGATATTCAAATGTTTGTAATTGACACATAAATGTTCCTGTCAAAAATATTTGTATGCCACTGTCAAAAATATTTGTACATCATTATGAAGATTATGAAAATGAAAAAAGTCAACAACGCAAAAGAATATACGTAAAAAAGAATATAAAAGGAATTTGCGAAAAAATGACAAATATAAAGAAAAAGAAAAGGAAAGTAGAAAAATAAAATTTCAGAATATTGAATACAAAAAAATGTATTTATTGTACCTAATTTACATTAAAATATCCCATGGATTTTGCAAGTTTTGTAATTAAAAATATTTTTCGTTTTATGCGTACAACAAAAGTTGAAAACTAAAAGAGAGTCAAACCATTTACGAGATTAGATTGAAAAGTTTGGAGGACAGCAATAGATAATCGTTTTCCAAGACATACTGTTAAAATCTTCATATGAGGGTACTACCGGTTGACCAATTATAACCAAAATCTAATCAGCTCTTCATATGGATGTAACGAAGAATACGAAAGAAAATTTTTTCTCTCTCTCTCTCACACACACACTCACACACACACACACACACACACACACACACACACACACACACATACACATACACATACACACACACACACACACACACACACACACACACACATCATCGTAAAAATAGTAATATTGTATTCTAGGAACCCTAAAACGTGCTTATTCATTAAAAACTCACCACCGAATTTTTTGACTAAAGCCAATACCTTCCTTACCTAAAGGTGGCAGAAGGTAAAAATAAATTCGATTACTAATTTAAAATGATTAGTTTTTTGACAATGACATTAATCTGTCAGTTACATACATTTGAGATATGAACTGTGTAATCAAGGAGTTTTATTTAAAGTATAGGCTCCGGGATTATAAAGAATTTTATAAATTTATTTATAAAATATAAAGATTAATGCCCGGTTGCAGAAACGTTCATCAACGGTTTGTTCAGCTAGCGGTTCATCAAAACGAACAAATGCAACGCGATTTTTTGACAGCAATGATTTACATCTCATAAGATCAAGAAAACTGATTCGAATTTGTATCCGGACGTTAGTATTCATGCAAACGTATAAAAAAATTAATAAACTTTAATTTTATAATAGCATAAATTCAAAAACTAACATTTAAAGGTATTTTTCGAAAAAAAAAACTATATTTAGCTTCAAGTACATGCACACAGACATCATCGTGAAAATGTTTAAATTGGATACTAGGGATCTTAAAAAGTGGTCATTAACCAAAATCTCGATATGCGATTTTTTAGCACGATCCCTATACCGCCCTTACCAAGGGTAGAAGGAGGTAAAAATATTACGCTTTCAATTTGAAGCAAGTTTCATAAAAAATTAAGAGGACCCTATTATTCGTGGTTATCAGCACCGACAAAATAATACTCCAAGTATCTTAGACGTAAGTGCTTATTAATAACCTGAACTGTTATTTTAGAAGCTCATGGTCTATTATTACTACCGGTTCTGCATTTATATTTCTAGAGAACAAATATTTATTTAGTATCCTCCACTAATATTTCATAATGTAAACCAACTTGATTGTGAGTTGAGACCGATTATTTTGTCCTGTATAATTTTCCCGTCAAATATATCGATTTAGGGTAAGATTCTACTCGTATAAATATTTAGCGAAATTGATTTATTTTCATTTGAAGGAATTGAAGAATTTTGGAGTATGTAATTTATTTTATTTTGCATTCATAAACTTGTGTATTCGCCCTCAAAAGCTGGCGCAGTGGCCTATTCAGAGAAATACAGTAATAAAGGCTGCTATGCATATAAATATTGTTATCATAAAGACATTTGTAACAATCTTTATGAATTTGTCAATTCAGAACCTACGTCGGTATTATTAACAAATTTAATTTTAATTTACAAAATAATACTTGTGAATGAAGCAGATTATTTGACAATAGCTAACTTCATTATACATATACCTATGAACCTAATCTAACCTTAATCTTATCTGTCAATGCTTTAATTTTTTTAAAAATAATGAATTTCTAATTATATTTAACACGCAAACGTTTTCCCAAAACAACTAAAGAACAATATGATATTTATGTCATATTTGGAAACTTCTACATTATTTAGAACGGCTTTGTTAATTCCTACAAATGACCTCAACGTGATTGAAAATTTATGGGAAGATTTAAATTTTTTATTTTGACTGAATATGTAACAGAAACATCACACATCACAAAGAGTTTTCAAAAATATCACAGAATGTCAAAAGTAACTTTCTTCCACCACAGTATGTATCGTTCTTATGATCATTATGCAAGTTGAAGCAGAATCTATACGTATAATAAACTGCATCCTGCTAAAATATAAAAACACCAATATTTGGCAGAAAGGTCAATATTAATAATATTTGATTGATATAGTAACCTGTCACATGTCAATAACAACGTGATAACCATAACAACCATAAATACATAGTTTTAGCAGTCGTTATGATAAAGACTGTCAAAACGCTTAACAATTGTTGTGGCCTATTCAGAGAAATACAGTCATAAAGGTTGCTATACATATAAAGATTGTTATCATAAAGACATTTGTAAGAATCTTTATGAATTTGTCAATTCAGAACCTACGTCGGTTTTACTAACAATCTTTATAAAATAATACTTGTGAATGAACCAGATTATTTGACAATTGCTAACTTCATTTACATATATGAACCTAACCTAACCTTAATCTTATTTGTCAACGCATTAATTTTTTTAAAAAATGGTGAATTGCCAATTATATTTTGTATGCAAACGTTTTCCCAAAACAACTAAAGAACAATATTACATTTATTGAAATTTTATGGGAAGATTTAAATTTTTTATTTCGACTGAATATGTTTTGAAGAATACCACAGAATGTCAAAAGTAACTTTCTTCCACCAGTCTTTATCGTTCTTATGCTCATTATTCAAGTAGAAGCAGAATGTATACGTATGATAAACTGCATTATGCTAAAATATAAAAACACCAATTTTTGGCAGAAAGGTCAATATTAATAATATTTGATTGATATAATAAGCTGTCACATGTCATATAACAACGTGATAACAACCATAAATACATAGTTTTAGCAGTCGTTATGATAAAGACTGTCAAAACGTTTAACAATTGTTCACATTAACCACTTTCAGTACTGAGAATACCAAATTCGATTTTAACAATCTTTACAGTACATAACAACCATAAAGACCATAACAACTACACAAATATTGAGTTCTGAATAGGCCCCGTTGACAGTACCAAATTCGATTTTAACAATCTTTATAGTACTTAACAACCATAAAGACCATAACGACTACACAAATATTGAGTGCTGAATAGGCCCCGCAATTTGGCTTTTATTGCCTATAAAGTTACCACGCAACAGCTATTCAAACATATCAAAATCATTGTTTATGGATAAATGTCAGACAACACTACAAATTCGATAAATCATATTTTTTAACACCGCCACTCGCAAAATTTTCGTATACGTCTTTTGACTTCTATGGAACTAACTTGCCTCATGCATCCTCAAATTCATTCGATATTTTTTTGTAATCATCTACATCTGTCTTATGACAAACAACATAGCAACACCAGCATATTACGTAGAAACCACAGCATACTTAAAATTCACAAATTCAACATAACGACAACGAATTTACAAACATATCTATTGAATACTTGAATTTCGAGGACCAAAATGAAATAAAACGTTCTATGTACCACGGGCATAATCAAGAGTATAGCACTCGGGAAAATTAAAGGTCTCCGCTACGCGTCAAGCTTTAAACATTCCTCCGTGCTACAATCTTTTAATTATGCCCTTAATACATAAATAACAATTCTGAAACTTTCACATATTATTGTTTTATTATTATTATTATTACTATTATTATAATTATTATTATTATTATTATTATTATTATTATTATTATCATTATTATTATTATTATTATTATTATTATTAGCATTATTATTATTATTATTATTATTATTATTATTATTATTATTATTATTATTATTATTATTATTATTATTATTATTATTATTATTATTATTAGTATTATTACTATTATTATTATTATAAATCAAAATTGTTGACTTGTTTTCATTTCAGTGAAATATTAGTTTTTAAATGTGATTTGAAAAATTAAATATTACCGAATGTGACGTAGGAGGAGCTGATGACATTTATAAATATATAGAAATAGAAAACTTGTAAATACATTAAATATAATAAATAAAACAAACACAAATAGGACAGTTTTTCACTCGTCAGTGGAGAAAAAAAATGCTTCCTGTAGAGATACCACGAGATACATTTAGCGCCAAATTTAATTACATAAAAAATGATGATTTTTTTACATTATTCGGTAATGGGATTTTATACCAATTTTTTTCTAGAATAAAACAGAGTAAAATAAGTATTTTAGTGCAAACGAGACTTAAAAATTTTACGTATTAACAGAGATAAATTTTAAAGTTCAGAATTTTGCGTGTGACGTAACATTCGCCAGTGGTCGACAAACTGTTAGTTCTAGGGGGTACAAATTATTCATGTTCCCTAATCTGCAATATTTTTATACTTATACGTAATATTCCTGAAAAAATAATTATTAAGCATAAACAATATAAATAAAATGAGTTTTCTTTTAATTTTGAAACTTTGAAACCTTTTATTTCGAACTTTTTCTATTATGGAAAGAGCCCATTACAGTTTGGTGTAAATCGGAAAACAGGAAATGGCACTTTACTTGAAGTTAAAAATAGTTTTTCTTCGAAAAATACCTTTAAATGTTATTTTTCCAGATTAATGTTATTATAAAAATTAAAGAATATTAATTTTTCTACAGATTTACATTAATACTTTTTCTACATATATTATACATAAATTATAAAATTATCTATAATTTAAATTCCGGAGCCTACGCTTTAAACAAACATAACTCCTTGGTTACGCAGTTATTCAAATGTATGTATGGCAGATAAATGTCACTGTCAAAGAACTAATCATTTCAAATTAATAATAGTAATGTTTTAAAAAGAAAAAAGTAAATAGAACACAAGGAACGAAGCCAATAAGAAAATTTTACTATATTAGAATACCTCTTTCCCTCGACACATTATTTTATACATTAACCTTTGCGGGAAATTTCTAGAACGAAGCCAAAAAAAAAATCTCATAAATATTAATTACTTCACTTCTTCGGAATTCTGCTTAAAATAATATGATGGCTGCTTGTTCCTGCTCATCTGTTGTCTCGTATGTGACTTACAGCACCATCTGGCGACGTCGTCAAGGCTTGCTGCGACGTGGCGAACAAATTGCCGTTGTTTATGACAATTTACATGCAGCCATTGTACCCAGCTATAAGTAGTGATGGAAGAGGAAAATAAACCTATATTATGCTCCTGTTTTGCTCTGCTTGTTGTTGCTCATGTTCGTTATACTATAAAGGAGTTGTTGGAATGTTAATTAATTTGATGAGGAATGAATAATAAATTAACGTTATATGGCATAAGAAAAGACTGAACTATAAAAATTTATGCAGTGAGTTCTGTTTAAAACTGCCACCAATAGGATCTCCAAAACGGGTTCCCTAGGATTTCCACCTGCTTTTGAAACTGAAAAAAATTCTTGTCGTTCGGCGATTGTCTAACTTTAGAACACAACAATAATAATCTTATATACAGTCGAACTTTAGTAAGTCGAACTTCGATAACTCGTATTTTCGATAACTCGAATCAAACTGGTAGGCAATAGCGCCAAGAGTAAGAATTATGGGTAATTTTTACTTGATAACTCGAACTTCGATTACTCGAATATCTTTATAATTAGAACAGAATATTTGGCGCCAGCTTCAATAAGTCGAATTCTGGGGAAATCCCCTAATTACGTGATTTTGTAACAGGTGTTTTTATAACATGATGATGGAGGCAGTTCGGTTTCTGCACTACTGAAGTTCAAACATATGCTTTGTTAATTAAAGACATCCAACAAAAATTAAAATTTATTAAACTTGCTTTTTTCCCCTAATATGACATCTAAGTTGCAACCACTTGATCAAGGTGTCATACAAAATGTAAAATGTCATTATCGCCGCAGAATTTTGAAAAAAGCTATCAAATGTTTTGAAGAAAACAAACAAACTAACATTACATTAATGAACTGTGCTGATGATATAACCAATACATGGAATATCGACATCTAGCCTGAGATAATTTATAATTGTTTTAAAAACGCCGGCTTTGGTCAGTATTCTGAGTGGGACGAAGAGGATGAAATTCCTTTGATTTTCATAAGTGAACGTATGAATGAAAAAGGTGAGGAAGAAATTCAATTGCAATTGGAATATGAGGCTCGGATAAATGTCAAAATTACACCAGAAGGTGTCACCTTAAATGATTTTATACATGTGGATGATGATACTGTTACTTCGGAGTTTCCCACAGATGAAGTTATTGTCGAGCTCTACAAATCTAAATCCGAATCTATAGAGCTCGACAATACAGATGACAGTGAAAGTGATATGATGGAGGATGATTTGCAGCAACCACCTTCAAACGAGTTGGTTGAAAATTCGTTCATCGTTTTGCGTTCGTATTTAGAAACCAATGAACATACAACCGATTCCGTGTATAATGGTTTAAATAACATTGAAGCTTTTTTTTATTGAAAATCAAAATAAAAAATTCTCTCGTCACTCAAAAATAACTGACTTTTTACACTAAAATAATGTTTTAACTTTGATCTGTATACATATATCAATCTGTATATATCATAAGGTAAGTGATTTTGACTCGAATAAATACATACATACATAAATAAATAATATTTATACATATGCATTTTATTTAATAAGCCGAAGTCTTGATAACTCGAACTTTTTTGTGGCAAGTCATGGTTTGAGTTATCGAAGTTCGACTGTATATGTATTTAATTATCTGAATTACAATGATATTAGTAGGTAAAAATGTAAATACAAGTCGCAACGACATTTATTATTTCTTGACCACGTTGTTGACAGTTCTGCTGACCGACTTCCTCTTCATGTTGTCAACCTTTTTATGTCACTAGAGGATTACAGTTTGCGAGTGTGGATTATGTCATTCCAAACGTTTGGTAGACTATACTTTCTCCAACATGATTTTAGAAATTATACAAAAAATGTTGATTGATTATAACAATTATCATACACCATCAAATATTTTTTATGCCAATCCATAAATTGCTTATAATAACAGCATTTTTTTTCAAACGTCATAAAAATGGCATCTTTTGTGACTTGATTCACAAAGTAGAAATATAATAAATAAATATCCACAGAAACTATATAGAATCAGACAATAAGAAGTAACTTGTAAAATAGAAATCTGTATTATCGCCCTAAATGTCACTATAACTCACTAGATAACCTAAGAATAAAGTTACTGACTATCCCTCTTATAAGATTTAAATTTAACCTATAAAATGAAATATAGACAGTTTACATACTTTTAACGAAATAGCAAATAATATAATTAAAGTACAGCAGACGTACAGATTACAATGACAGGGACTTCGAATTAAAGTGATACAAAAAGATTATCTGATGCATCAAATAAGAACATTTCAAATTGCTCTTTTGCAAGGGCTTTGGATTTTTGGGGGGAATATCCTTGTCCTTGTTTTTTTAAATAAGCATGAAGTTTTAAATAATTGCCAATATTTATCCCATGTTTAATGTATATCATTGATTTTATCTTGAATATTGTGACCACATAGTTGAGCTTTTCATTTTAAATTGATTCGCCATTTCCGATAAGTATGTCGAAAATACGTGTTCAGAATAATTTTTAATGTTTTTCTCATCACACCAATGAAGAAATATCTTATACGCCGCTTCATAGAACTTGCTAGACTTATTTGGGAACAATTTATCAATAGCAGCCTTCGCTAATTCCACAACTTCAGGGGGTGTACATTTTAATTTTTCAAATTCCAACATTTTCAATTTCACACAAAGAGGATATAAAATTATACAATTCTTTTAAAACGTCAAAACGTAAAAGTGTGAAAATTTTCACTTGAATGTTTATAACAAAAAGTGAACACATACGAAAGTATCCATAGCAACAGAGCAATTGAAGCGTCAAGTTTTAAATTATTTTATTTAAATATGTGCGTTTGAAAAAAAAATATAATGTGTCATTCGGAGTAAAAGTGCCTTTGTGTGCCTCGCATGCAATTGTCCGACTCGCTTCGCTCGTCGTGCAAACTTCCATGCTCGCCACACAAAGTATCACTTTTACTCTTAATAACACAATATACTATTATATCTTTCTTTTGCTTTTTTTCCTTATATAAGGTGGCGTCCATTGCCTATCTATATCTTTATTGCCACTTAACATTTTTTCTACAAAATGTGATTTAGTTAATTTTCTAAGTAATATACTATTATTTAGGTAAGCTTACTGCTCTAGAGACATCCAAAAGTCTGTAAAAGTTAACAGAAAACTCCAAAACTGTTCAAACCTTAAAAATGTCAAACGCGAATTCGGAAATAAATAAATATAAAACAAAGAGTCATGTCATAACCATAGCAACCGAACCAAGATATTTGATATTACGCGCTAATATGCGGCTAAAAAGATTCTCATATGTCCAAAACCGTGTGGAATTATTTCAAACGGCATACGGAATTATACCTCACGGTTTGTTGGAATAATATTGATTCCAACTTAAATTTTAGTTGCGAAATGTGTAGTTTCCAAAATAGTATTGGAGAATTTTTTTTCATCAATAAGTGAATGTTCCCCTTCATCTACTACAACTTTTATTTGAATGATTTTCTTGTATTTCCAAATAATCAATATTTTAAAAACTATTCAATATTATTTTACGAAATTTGTTATTTAGGGGTTTTCCGATATACCCGTTTCAACTAAAATAATCTCAAAGCAGTAGCACTTCCGGTTTAACCGGAAGTAGACCTTAACTTTCTTATTTTAAATGGAATGCTATATTTTTCTTTTAACATTGAATTCAGCGGAAAATTTTAATTCAACTTGTTTTGATTTTTTCTGCAAAAACAGCCACTTCTTCATCACTCGATATCTAGAGAATGGAGTCGAATTTCTATAATCTGTAAAATAGTTTTATAAAGAAAGCATTTTTTACACTAATATAATGTAACGTTTTTATATTTATCTGGGTGAAGTGTAAATATTAGACAATTATTACTAATTAAAATTAAGTGTTTATTAAACTATAATGAAAGTTATTATTACTAATATTAAACAATTATTAAAAACTAATTTAGACTAAAACTATAATTAACTAGATCACTAACACTATTTATTTAACCAGTTAACACTACTATTTATTTCCACGATATTAATTATTTATTTCACTACGCGTTCCAATCTTAGACTGCCGGTCTGTTGCAGATTCTTGTAGACTGTTTACGCGATATTTATATCACTATATACTTATATCATGTTCAACTGTCCGCCTACCGACTTCCACAGCGTCTATATACCCAACTGACTCAACAGCGTCTGTATATTCAACTGCTCGGACAGAAGTCACATCTTTCACCTCACTGTCTGTATATTTATGTAACTCTCCGTCTAACCTCCACAGCCTCACTATCACCAACTGTCTGTATGCCACAATTCTTCAACACCAATGCCGAGTATCCACTCCAACTCGCTGTTACTGTCCTTGTATACTTAGCTTCACAATACTCGTCCACACTACCGAGTATTCACTTTCACAGCTATCCCAATATACCAGTAACTTCCAGACTCGCCGTTACTGTCCTCGTACACTATAGCTTTCCAATACTCGTTAACACTACCGAGTATTCACATCCACAGCTATTCCAGTATACCAGTAACTTCCAGAGTACCTACTCCACTCGACACTTTACTGCATACGCTCACCACGATACTGCTGTGCGTCTCCTAACACTTTACTCTCTAACACTCCATGTGAATGTCTCTATATAATTAACTCTTTCGAGCATAGATACGTCCCTTATATACAGCTGCCATTATTTTCTAGAACAGTCTAGAATATTCGAACACATAATAATAATGAACACAAAAGGTTCAGGCGACCGGATGTAATTAAACACGTCGCGACCAGTCTGTTTACATCGGCCGGCTACTAGCGCGATTACGTCACCGCTATAAATAGACACTCGCTTACAGTGGTGGCGACGGCGGGCATCCCATGTTACAATAATTTAATAATTGATAATTTTTGAAAAATGTAATTTCTACGTCAACGTGAAGTTGAAGTTCAAGCAGTTCAAAAAACTCAGGTTTTTTTTAAATGGAACACCCTATTTTTTTATTCAAGTTAGTTCTTCGTTGAAAAATGGAGGTAGTTTGTATAGCATGTCCTAGGTTGAAAGTTGACAGATTTTTAGTAAAATGAAAAATATGTAAATTGCATGTGTTAATATTTGTTTATAAGTCTAATTTAGTTGGTTATGAACAATGGCCTTTAGATTTCGCGGATATTTTATAGAACAATATAAGTAAGTTCAACCGAAAAGTTTTAAGTTTTTATTACTAAGCAGCAAACTTTTCAAATGACCCTCTTATATAGCTTAGACTGATTTTTATATATTTTGCTGTTACCAACTGTAAGTACTATAATACATAAAAGTTCCCAGCTGTGACAACATAACACTAACACCTATTGTTGATTACGCGACAATATATTCCTTTTTCTTATATCCTGCAGCTATACAATATCCGTTGAAAAACAAGAAAATACTAGGAAGAGTTCGCATACAATTCTCCACAATTTATTCATATGTTTTCTCTCAACACCAAATTAAATAAACAGATAAACCTAACTGGGTTAGGAAAATTGACAAGCAGAAACGTCCCGGGAAAACATGCTGATATCGTTGAATAAATTTATAAAGAATAAAGATACCCCTGGCAAAACAATCGTAAATGTTTCATTTTTGTTTTCTTTCCGAGCGCCTAGTGAATCAGAGAATTTTTAAAATTACGGTGTATTATGTTTATCCAAAAAATTTAATTAATTTTATCGTGGAACATTAATTACCTTCTGTTTATTTTTTTCATCCAATTATAATAAAGTTCAAGGTATATTATAAGCTGTTTTTATACATTTATTTTTGTAACATTTTTGTAAACGATTCAATTATTAAAAACCAAAGATTTTAATAAAAAATTCATGGATTTTACTTGAACCCAGGACCTAAAACTAGCATCATAGGCGTGCGCACGGTGGGTGCCACGGCACGCCCTAATACAGGGTGTAAATGAAATAAGTGCATTAAATTTAACCAGTAATGTAACTCGACGAGAGCAACAATATTTCTTAATAACTTTTTTTTCTAAGTCTTTTAGATTTTGAGTTAAAATTCTTTAAAGATTTGCTGCATATTTCGTTACCCGCCCATGGAGAACAAATGGCTGCTGCCGTATTCAAGTGGGATACAAACAGCTCAAAAATTGTTGGTTATCCGTTACACTTGCAGTCACGATGATTAATAAACGAATTAACGGAAATAACATTTATTATTAATTAATTCGTAATAGTACAATTTTTAAAATAAAGAAATTTAAATTTTGGAAAACAAAATTATAAAGTTGTGTATTAAACCAGGATTTTAATCACCTGTGAATAGAGGAAGAGCAAAAGCACAGTTATTAGGTTATGAGATGATTATTTATCGTCGACAGATCATAATAGTTTAAATACGTTATTCAAAAAATGTAAGTACAAACTTTTGTTCATTTAAACGAGGTACATGAGTACTAATAATTAGTCGTCCAATTATTGTTCCCGCCCAAACATTTTTTAATGAAAATTTTTACAGCATTTTCATCTGTCGAGATGTGTATTGTGCATAATAAATACAACTTCCCAAGTAAATTCAGTCTCATTAATGAACATTATGAGCCATTCCCAAAATTGAAGTCTGTTATGTGCTGAAAACATTGAACTTTTTGCACAAGGTTTGGATGCAACTATTGCTTTTTTAAAAATTGTCATATGTGACACTCCGTATTGTGATAAAGATGTTTAAGATTAAGAAATGTGCGAATATTAGGAACGTATAATTTGGAAACGCTCCGTCTAAATGCGTTGGCAACTCTATAACACTGTCTTTATACCAACCACAAATTAAAATGTAGTAAAGATACGAATAAATAAATAAACCAGAGGTAAGTAATTACAATGTGTGTGTACTCGCTATTTGCAAACGTAAGCATTTTGACAAAATTTTACCTTATAAACTAGTTTATTACTAATGTCAAAATTTAATTGCAACAACTGACAGGACTGTTAATTGCTAAAACAAAATTTTTCAGAGCTACTGCATTCAATTATTAGAAAAATACTTGGAACGACTCGTCAATTTACGGGGTTGTAAAATGCTAAAAAATGTGTGATTTCGAGAAAAAGTTTTAAGAAATATTGTTGCTCTCGACGAGTTATATTACTGGTTAAATTTAATGTACTTATTTCGTTTACACTCTGTATAATAATACGAGGGCTGTTCTCTTTCTACTGAGCCCTATCTAGCAGGCTATGATATTTTGAATCAAATTTTGTTAGACATTTTAATCTAGTTGTTTACAAGGTTAATTATAGTGAGGTTGTTAAATATAATTGAATGTTGTTTAAATACATAATTTTAAGTAATCCTTTCCCCAAGAAATCATTGATTTGAGCAAAGAGCATGATTGAGCTGTGATTTTTTACAATTTCAAGCGTGGATTAAGCTATCAAAAATATTTTGAGGAAATCCATCGAGTGTTTGGTGACAAGTCGTGTTCCTTAGGTACCGTAAAGCGGTGGTACAATGAATTTCAGCGTGGTCGACTTTCCTTAAATGACAGTTTTCGAGCTCCTAAGCCAAAAACGGCAGTTACCGAAAAGAATATTGGTCTTGTTCAGAACATGATTACAGAGGACCCGCATGTTACTGCCAGGAATATTCAAGCATCTTTAAAGATTGGTGTGAAAGCAATTGAAACCATTTTATTCCAACAATTGATTTTCGTTAGATTCCCCATAATTTGACTCCAGTCAAAAAGACAACCGTTTGAAATGGTGCAGATCTACACTAGATCGCTTTGACAGTGGATCGTTTCATTTGATGTACAACTTCATTAGAAGTGACGAAACATAGATATACTGCTATGATCTCGAAAAAAATCAACGGTCCGCAATTTGGGTCTTTGAGAATGAGTCGGCTCCAACAAAAGTTATTCGCGAAAAAAGCCGAAACAAAAAGATTGTCACCACATTTTTTGGAATTAATGGAAATGTTTGCACTGTATCACTGAAGGATCGTCGTACTGTTAATGCAGAATGGTACATTACCGTTTGTTCGCCTCAAGTTCTCCAAAATGTTTGCGAAAAACGTCGACGGGGAAGGATTATCTTGCATCAAGACAACGTTCGGCCGCACACTGCTGCTACGACTGATTATTTGAATGCCCAAAACATTTAAATAATGGGTTATTCGCCGTATAGTCCAGACCTGGCACCTAATGATTTCTTTTTATTTTCACGTGTAAAGGATAAGTTACGGGGTTTACGTTTTACAACTGCATACGCTCACTATGATACTGCTGTGCTTCTCAAACTCACTAACACTCTATATGAACATCTCTATGTCTCTCCATGTAACTAACTAACTCTCGAGCATAGCTACGTCCCTTATATACAGCTGTAATTATTTTCTAGAACAGCTCTAGAATATTCGAACACATAATAACAATGAATACAAAAGGTTCAGGCGACCGGAAGTAATTAAACACGTCGCGACCAGTCTGTTTACATCGGCCGGCTACTAGCGCGATTACGTCACCGCTATAAATAGACACTCGCTTACAGTGACGGCGGGCGTCCCATGTTACAATAGTAATAATTATACATATTTATTTTGGCACCCAAACTATGACTAGCATTAAAGACACGCAATTAGAGGTGGGCGCGGGCCGTGATTTTGTCGGGTCACGATGGGTCACGACGTGACCCGCGTGATCGTGAATATAATTTCAATTTTGCGTCGTAATTGGACGTGAGCGTGAGGCACTAAAAAATTATCGTGCGTGATCAGGCGTGATTGAAATTTAATCGGGCGTGAGTTCAAGTTTTCTTCTATTTTTTATTTAAAAAATTGTCAATTTCCATCTTTTACTTTAAAATCTTGTTATTATTATTATATCCAAATATGTCATCAACAGTAATTTTTGCATAAAAATAGTGTTATTGTTGTACCCAAAATTGTATACACAGTTGCTCCGATTTCACTAAAGATATACAAATCTTTAAGCCCGTTTTACACGATCATAATTTTGTTAACAAATTTGTAACCAAATTTATAATGATATTTGTGATGGAAAAGAACAACCTATTTGTCCATAAACTTTCGTTTCCAATGAAACTAATCTGTTAGCTAACTTATAACCAATTTGTTAACAAATTTGATAACAACTTATGACTGTGTTACACAGACTTAAATGTACATAGAAACAATTACGTGACACGAACGTGACCCGCCGGGCGTGATCGGGCGTGAGTGCCAAAATAAAATCGTGAGCGTGAGTGATCGTGAATCAAACATAAAAAGTCGTGCGTGATTGGTCGTGATTACATTTTTAGTTCCGTGAGCGTGCGTGATCGTGAATAAAAAGTTACTCACGCGCCCACCTCTACACGCAATCATTACGTCTACGTCTCAATCTGCGTTTTTTAAATCCTTCTAATTTCACAGTCATTTAAATGTGGCATGGAGTAAAGACGTATAAATAGCTCCTTTGGTTTCGTTTCGTTTGAAAAGTGCGTCCAAAAAGATGAAGGAAACTTGGTGTTCAAGTATTCTCCATTGCCCGCAAAGAAAAGTTTCCGGGGAGTAAATAAATGTTTTGCTACCCGCATTTATGTTAGGAATTTATGTTTTATTTTACTTTGATGCGAGATGCTTTATTAATGAAATATTTGATGTAGATGGTTGATGGGAAATGCGAAAGGCAAGTTTAGTATTGGATTTGAAAGATAAATAGACTGCGTTATCTAATCTCATCTTATTAACAATTACGTAACACTCTTAGCATAGTAGAACAGAAGCTCAGAGCTCTAGGTATTAGACTCCATACATTAGCGGGATAACTTATGTTTGAAATACGTTCACATAAGCTAAAATTACACAGAAGAAAGCGTTTTGTATGACAGGTCACTAAATGGCATTTCTTATAAAGTAGGTTTTCCAAATTGTCAGTTGGGGTTTGCAGTTAACGAGTAAACTTACAATACAAAATTATATTGTTTTCCATTTGTATATTTAGCGCGCACTTTTTTGCAGTGAGTGAATAAATCATTTTCCATTTATATTCACAGTGCGCACTAACTGAATTTTACGTGTTCCATTTATACTTTTTGAGTGAAATGAACCTTACTCATTGCGCACTTTCTTCGATCGTCTGTTCTTGCTAGTGCAATTTGTCAAATTCATATAAGTTGAGTTGTAAAAAGTGTCCGTTAAATACATTGGATTTATCGAGATAAACGTAGTCAACCATATTCTCTCGTTGCAATAGAGTAACTAATTAGCACAATGTTTTGTGTGTATAATTTGTTTAAAAAGATTATTTAATAATAATATTTTCAATATACCCGTAGGTACCTATTTTTTTACCTTCCGTCACCTTTAGGTAAAGAAGGTATTGTCTGGTCAAAAAATTCGATGGTGAGTTTTTAATGAATAAGCACATTTCAAGGTCCCTAGAATACGATTTTACTATTTTTACGATGTGTGTGTGTGTGCGTGCGGGCGTGCGTGCGTGCGTGCGTGTGTGTGTGCATGTATGTGTGTGTGTGTGTGTGTGTGTGCATATGTGTGGATGTGTGTATATATGTGTAGATGTGTGAGTACTACAATTCCAAAAATTATAATTCTTTGTATTCCTCTTCGTTGCATCCATATAAAGAGCTGATTAGATTTTGGTTATAATTGGTCAACCGGAAGTACCTTAGAAGTTTTTCTTGAAGAAACGATGTTAAATATAATTTTTTCACATTTAATGTTATTATACTATACGATTTTACCGCATTTAATATTTCATATTAAATGGATATAGAGTTATAAAATTATAAAGAAATTAAATTTCATAAATTATCCAGCTATGCTAGAAACAGCTACGATATTAAGAAAATTATGATTGAAAGATGTCAGTGTCAAGTGCAATTCACATATTCGTACTATATTGGTGTTATAATTTTACTCGAAATATAGGTTCTTTTGCTCGAAACTTTCTGTATGGAATTTGTATAAAATATACAACTGTCGAAAGGTAATATACATACAAGAAATTTAGAATCTTTTCCAAGGAACTTTCTGTATGGATTTTATAGAAAATACATACGCATTTACGAAAATTCTATCAGTAGATACCGCATGTACCGACTGTGTTCAAAACACGAAAAAGTTACCGTGTTCGAAAATTGTTCAATATCTACCAGATCCATCTACCGGATTCATGAAGAATCTAATCTCAAAAAAGGTAGTGATGCAAAGCGAAGCGCGCGCGTCAAAAGTGGAAATGTGTTCAAAGTAGGACTCTGCTCAGTTTGTTAACTATGTCAAATTTCTAACCTGTTTTAAATTTTCAAATTTTTTCATAGGTCATGGATAGGCTGTTCAGACGTCGTCTTTTACCCGGACAAGTCCTCTTTTCAGAGAATAAAATTCTGTCCGGTATATATCCGCATTTTCTATGTACAAAGTCCTCTATATGCCAAATACCCCCTAAATTATCCATTTCCGACCAATAGAACAACTTGTCTCTGCAAGCGAGTTTGTACAATATTATCTTGCTGAAATGAATTGCTTATCATACACGCATATTTTCAATTATTGCGTACAATACTTATTTTACCGTATTTATACATTTTTATATGCTGAAAAAGATCAATTTATGTGACTTCAATTATTGAAGTCCACTGTTTGAGAATAAAATCATTTCGTATATCTACGCCATAGAATATTAAAAAAATTATTACGGCTTAACGAATAACAATAGATTTTCTAAAACTACAAGTCGCTTTCACTTTAGATGCAGTTTCATAAAAAAATTATTAAACAAATAGTGGAGGATGTGATTTATTTCCTAAATGTGTATCTGCATCTGTCCAAATATTTATAATTTTATCAATATCAATAGTATTTGTGCTAATTAGACCAGGCTCCTTAAAAAAAATTACGCCTCCGTCGGTTTCGGCCTTGCTTCGCTCCGCGTCCTCTTTTTCATCGTTTCAAATATGGTCACCCTAATTATGGATCTACCCTGTTTACCACTTGCGTTCTTAAAATATCGATTCCGGTAGCTATAAGCTGATAAAAAGCTGTTTACCGGTAACAGTTCACCGGTAGAATTTTCGTAAATACCTCATATGATTGACGGAAGGTAATGTGCTGGCCACATCAGATTTTTTACTATATTTACACTCAGGCTTAAAGAAAAGTCTTGTAATAGGGGCGGCAAAATTCGGTTGTGCCTAGGGCCGGCCCTGATCGTCTATTCCATTTTTATGAGAGAATGATATTAGATATTCTTATTATTCGTTTTCGCATTCTTCCAACTCTCCATTCTTATAAAAATATAATTAATGGGTAATATGCTGTTATGATATATTTATTTGATTTAAAAGATGGTACAATATAGTTATACAAGTTATTAATTCGAAAGTCAAATATATGTAGGTAATCTTGTATTAAATAATTAACATTTAAAATATTGATAGGATTATACATGACTTGTAACAATTTATTAGTTCGTTATACTTTTACACTAATTTTAATTTTCGCCAGTATGCTGTCATTATTTAACCCTCAGAATAATGACTCATTCCCTCTTTAATTCTCTATCACTATCAATGTAACAAACTGACACTATCTCCTCCAAAGCAGTGTTTTTCTTGTAAGGTTGTAAGTAATGCCCCATTCTATCCTTTCTGCCCTGACCGGCTTCGTAGATCAATATCGAGGTAAGCTAGAGCCCTAGCTCTCGTGCCGGAGTAACAGGTAGTGTGGCTTGACGTGGCTGGCTCATGTCCTTATCGCTTTACTTCGTCCTCGTGCTCGTCCTTGCCGTCTTGCGTGCGCTGAATCGCAAGTGACGGCGTTCCTGCGACAGCGACATACAGGGAATTAGAGGAAAATGAGACAGAGGTAGTGTAAGAGGTGGTGTGAATATGATGGAAGAGGTTAGGTGGATGATGTGACAAAACTAAGAGGTAAAGTTCGTTCTTGATAGTTTGAGAATAGGTCATTCTGTAATTTAAAAAATAATAGCTCGTCAAAGGAGGGCAGAAATATAATAGACCAGAAAAGTAAGGTTAGAATTTGCTTTGGCGCGAGTTCATAGTTTGATTTCCCCAGTATAGGTTTCTTACGGAAGTGTGATTATACTGTCAAAAAATCTGATGTGGCCAACTCATGACCTCCCATCAATTCCATGTTTGAAATAGCAATGCACTTTAAGTAAAGTATTATTTCCGGTTGATCGTTCGTAAACAAAATCTAATTTGTTGTTCCAATAAATAGAAAAGTCTGTAATACCAAATTTTGGATTATATTTTATTATGTTTTACCTCGAATATCTGTTAAGAGCTCCAAATTAAGTACCACTTCGAGTTTATCATATAGGTATAGTCAAAATTAAGACCCCTGTGGTACACTCTCCATGCCAGCAATGAGTGCCCGTGAGGTAACGCCTGGTAAACGCCCGCATGGTACAAATATGTCATCATCATTACCGAAATCTGTGTACAAAGCAGATTGGCACACCCAGCAATAAGCCGTGATGATATATTTATTTTATTTAGTCAAAATATAATGTTGCTTCAAACTATACACGTGTTTTAAATACCAAATTTGAGAAGTTTTGGATCATGTTTTAATATTTTTTTTGTTATAAGAGTTATCGTGGACAAAAAAATCGCACACACACACGCACACGCACACGCACACGCACACGCACACGCACACGCACGCGCACACGCACACGCACACGCACACGCACACGCACACGCACACGCACACGCACACGCACACGCACACGCACACGCACACGCACACGCACACGCACGCACACGCACGCACACGCACACGCACGCGCACACGCACACACACACGCACACGCACACGCACGCGCACACACACACGCACACGCACACGCACACGCACACGCACACGCACACGCACACGCACACGCACACACACACACACTGAGAGAGAGAGAGAGAGTGAGAGAGAGAGAGAGAGAGGGATAGAGAGAGAGAGAGACATAATCGTAAAAATAGTAAAAACGTGTTGTAGGGACCCTAATTCGTACTCATTTACTGAAAACACCATCGAATTTTTGGCACGATTACATTAAATCCCTTACCTACGGTATGACGGGAGTTAAAAAGGTGAAAATTTACAGACCTCAAGAGGACTTATAGGTCAGTTAATAAAGCATTTTACCAGATATACTCGTAGAAATATCCTAGGTTCAAAATCTAGTGAATTCTATGAACTCTTCACAAATAATTTTTCTTCATTATTGGGAAGTAATGTGCTAGCTACATCAGATGTTTTAGTTTTGATTTTATATAAAACATCTTAAAACTTATTCGAAAGAAAAATTATTTAAATCATGCAAACTATGCCATCGAATCAGCAGTGTACAACCGATTTACAATCTGCCACAACTATGTGACACAAATCTATCAATATTCGTTCTCCCTGGTGGCATTAGAACCCGTCTCCCTCTTCCTCCACTCACATTAAACAAATTTAATTTCCGGTGTGTTGTGCACATCCGGGCGTCAGGGAACATTTGACAGATGTATGGGGCGCGCTACAAGCGACACACAACGACGCCAAGATAAACCACGCGGAATAAATAACGTCAACGACATGACGACGACGACCAAGGTGCCACAAACGTGACAAGTGACAAAGCAGATAAGAAAGAGAATTGAATTAATTTTTATAATTTGTGTTTGTACATATGTGAAAGCTGGGTAGGCCTTGAAAATACTCTTTTACAGCAGTATGATAATACTGTGTTTGATAGCTTTTGTTTTTCAGGATATATTTTTAAATATTTTATACAATTCATAGAAAAGATTTTAATAATTTCAATGTATCAAAATTGTTAAAAAAAATTAAAATTGCTTATAACAATGGAATGATTTGTTCTATTTGAATGAAATTTATTATAATCCAGTACTGGGGTAAATTTATCCAGCAATAATTGGGTATTTTAAATTTTTGTATATTACGTTTTATACTGGTATTTAAAGGTGCTGATATAAAAACAGCCGTCTTGGAAAAATGATTCAAATAATTTTTTTTAATATCTTCTCACCAGTATCAGTTTTGCAGAACACAACATTCCCTATTTTGATCTATCTAGAACTTTTTTTTTTCTATAGCCAATATACAGGTGTATATGAAATAAGTGCATTAAATTTAACCAATAATATAACTCGTCGAGAGCAACAATATTTCTTAATAGTTTCTTCTCGAAATCGCATATTTTTTTAGCATATTTACCACCCCGTAAATTGACGAGTCGTTCCAAATATTTTTGTAATAATTGAATGCAGTAGCAATACCTATGAAAAATTTTGTTTTAGTAATTGACAGTCCTGTCAGATGTTGCAATTAAATTTTAACATTAGTAATAAACATGTTTATAAAGTAAAATTCTGGCAAAATGCTTATATTTATGATTAGCGGATACACAGACATTGTAATTACCTATGGCGAAGTTCTCAAGGTCAACGAAGTTACACGAAAATCATCCTCTTCGTAATATTCGTAAATTTATGTTGTACCACATACAATATCTTCTAGATTATCACAGTTTGATATGTCACATATGACAATTTGGAATATTTTAAAATAGCAACAGTTACTTCCATACCATGTGCAAAAATTTCATT